>KK499921.1:265985-519846 GCA_000688715.1 Glossina pallidipes | reverse complement strand
AAAAAAAAAAAAAAAAAAAAAAAAAAAAAAAAAAAAAAAAAAAAAAAAGAAAAAAAACCAGTGTCATTTCAACCACAACCTTATATCGAAAGAAAAATTACTCTAACCACCGAAGCTTAATATCTCTCGACTTATATCTTTTTTTTTTTTAAGCCAACAACGTACTATGGAAACGTCTCTTACGCTGCCATAACTTTGTTGATTTAACTGTCTGTCTGTCTGTGTAAAGCGTTTGCGCATGCTGCCTGCAGATAAGAAGAAAAAAAATGTAATAATAATAACAAATAAGAAAATCTAGTCTAGTAACATTCCAGGAACGCAAAGTACTACACTTAACCATTTACTGTTGTTGTTTGTGCTGCTGTTGCTGTTGCTGCTGCTGCCGCTGGTGCTGCTGCTACTGCTACTGCTGCCGTTGTTGTTATTAAAAGGTGTCTAAAGTGTCCAGTCTGGTCTATTCTATCTGACGACAATTTTAACTGGTTAGCCATCGGGCCTGATGTGTCCATGCATTAAATATGTATGAAATACACATATGCACAAAAATATATATATACACATATATATATATATATATATATGTATGTACATATATATATATATATATATACATAATTAAGCATACGAGTGCATAGGAGGTTCTGCGGTTACATATATGCATAAGTGTAAAGGTCATATACAGAAATATTTATTCTATATATGTATGCATATATACGTATATGTTAAATAAATATGTATATAAATCTATATTTATACCCTTATATGTATAGATTCATTTACATATATATAGACATAAATCTATGCATGCATGTGCATACTCAACACATATTGTATATCTACATACATATGTACGTGCATTTTTTCTCATATTGACCAATAAACAAATCTAATGCGATTTAACAATAAACAAAAGTCGAGATTTTATGCTACTTATAGCAAAATTAGTTTTCTTAGATTCAATCGTGCGCTTAATACGATAGCTGTATGATATCATCATCAGTTTTATTTCCAAAACATTCAGAGATGAATAGTTGCATGCATTACAAAAGACTAGATTAACTAAAACGCTGTACGCATCGCATCGCATCGCATCGCATCGCATCGCTATTGCATTTCATATAATCACAATGCCATGGTTTCCCAACGATTGATGTTACATCTAACCACTAAAAGTTACATGGACGTTGCCGCAAATAGTTGCCGCTAAAATGCTTGTTGCTACCAACAAAATTACCGCAAACGCAACACTCATTGTTAATTTTCAAGCGTATCAGCAGCACCTCGATTAAAATTATGGTTTTTATAGTTTTTTGTAAGCAATTTTAGGTGTGTTTATCGGCATAGCACACTCAAGTTCTCTATACGTGTTCTTTGTGTCTTTCTCTTCGCCTCTCTATGCAATTGTTTTTGACTAACGCCGTGCTTATCTGGCCTATCTGTGCATACAAACCGACAATCCTTATATGTCAACTCGTGCCAAAGATGAGCGAGCACACATTACAATAATTTAATACGCTTTCTATTCATTTTGGTGCGATGCTAGCGCTAAACGAGTGAAGGGACAAAAGACCAGTACGCGTCTGCGTCAAGATCTTAACAAAATTTTGCGACCATAAATAAGGCAAGGCCGATGGGAGGAAGGAAAGACTACAGAACCGACAGACGGACAACGACGGCGAAACGAAAGAATGAATGAAAGGACGAATAAGCAATAAAGAAGCGAGTGGTCCAGTTTCAGTTGAAATTTTTACGGTCATTAGCGAACAAAAGGCGAAGATGGCTATATCACGGGATATGGACGACAAACGAATATCCACGAAGGAATGAATGAATGGTGCAGTGAATGAATAAACAATAATCGAACTAGTGACCCAACGAGCGGAAGATGAAGACAGATGAAGATTATATCGTTTCATAATTTTACTGGCGTTGATTACCAAATTCTCTTTTTACAATTTTTTTTCTTTCAAAACTCAAGTCTCAAGTAAAACAGAAGAGAGAGGATTGTGATCATATTAAAGCAATTATGAAATGAGCATTAACTGGATTTCACAAAATGTTTGAGAACCGATGTCCCAAATAAATATTTAGCAACGAAGATGCAATGTTTGCAAACAAGCTCTCATTGCATACACATATAAATCAATAGATGTCACAATGCAGCCGAACCATTTGACTTTTAAAATTAATCGAAGAATTGGACACTTGTTTGCAAGCAAATATGGTGAATTCTTTGCAAAAGACGATGAAAGTGAATGGTGAACGGTGAACGGTGGACATTGTAAACCATGTACTTGCAATCTGGCTAATGCTTGTCGAGTCAATTGCTTATCTGTCTGGCAATTGTAGAAATCGTAGCTTTCGGCAAAGAGCATGAGGAGGAATTGCAAAAGATCGCTTTTATGCTTTAGAAAATCTTGCTAGCTTTCCTCTTATTTCGAGAGAAGGCCTTCACTTTCAAAATATTTAAGAAAATTTTTCTGATCCTATCCTTCCTTTTGGAAGAAGTTTTTACATCAATTTGTAAAAATATTCAACACTGATAGGCCCATTTTAGTGTCAGTACGAAACATTAAAGACGATACGTCTCACGAATTCATTCTGTTTTTTATATCACCAAGACGCAATTAAGCCGATTCCTAGCAAGGCCGCTATAAAGCATGTACAAGAAAAAAAAACAAAGAGTTGAAAAAAAAACTCCAGTAACTTATAATTGTATGTCGTAAAAATGTCCACGGCCTGGGACTATGCGGTAGGGTAATTTAAGAGTTTGCGTAAAATTAGTAAAAAAATGTAAAGAGCAACAAAGTCTGCTAATCTTTCAATTACGCTCTACCTCGTTTAGTGAAAATTATCTCCTAAAAATGATCTATAAATCAATTAAGATCTTCTTTCATTCATAGCAATTTCAGAATTGCACAAGTGAAAACTATAGGGAGACACGGCCCACCATTAAATGTCCTGCACCACTGCGCTTAACACGGTTGTCGATGTAACAACTTTTCAAAAATAAGGCGGGATTATCGCGGGGGTTAGTCGAAAAAGCGATCCGATCCGAACCATTAACAGCAACGTTCGTTCTTGGGCCAAAACACGTCGATGTATCGAATTTCATGAAAACATCTTACAAATAGCGACGTGTAGTTTGTGCACAACGGACAGACAGGCGGAGAAGCTTAGATCCCTTCATAAGGTGATTCGAAATCAATCGGCGGATCTATCTCAGGGCCTTCTCCCTTCTTCTTCTTCTTCTTTTATCCGCACAAACTTGATATAGCCTTGCACCACGAGTGATGTAGGGACTAAAAACCACCCCCTGTGTTACCAGTGCGTATTCCCTATTTTACAGACATTTACATGGTAGAGCAGTCTAAAGCAAGGATTTTTGACATTTTTTTTTTTTTTGGTGAAAGAAAAGGTAGTGGAAAAATAGTATTTGAAAAAAGCACACTTCCTTTGTAATAAACAAGTAAGAAAGTTATATTCGGCTGGAAACGAATCTCGCATACCCACTAGCGTACCCTCACTAAAAACTGATTGGGCTACAATTTATCATTCACCTGAAAGATATTGTTAAGAAAATATGTATCCACCATGTCGTGACGTCCACCACTTACTTATTTTCGAATTAACGCTTTTTGGGTGGACAATATATCTTCTTCTGAGGAATGTGTGAAATAGTAAAGCATTTCATAAAGTAAATGTGGTAAACTTCGGCTTGTATCGCTTATAATTTGTGAGTAATGAGCAAAAACCCAGAAATGATTGTTTAGGAAAACGGACTTGCACTCGGTTAACACTTGACTACGGGCTTCCGCTCTAAGCAATTTGTTCCATTTTCAATAGCATCCTACGTGCAAAAGCTCCAAAATTTTGTACCAAATTTGAAGTCGATATCTTGATTTTTGGGACCAGGACGGTGTTAACAACACATGCCACCCAGGCGGACAGACATGCCTTAATCAATTCAGAATTCCATACTGATCAAGAATATCTACTATTTATAGAGTCTCTGAAGCTTCCTTTTCGATGTTGCAAATATTATGACAAAATCAGTAGATCTCCGATCCCTCATTGATGGGCATAAGAATGCTTAAAATAACTTATAAACCAGGAGAATGCCAACAACAAACACCACGCAGATGGGCAGACATGGCTTAATCAATTCAGAATATCACGCTGATCAAGAATATATATATATACTTTATAGGGTCTCTCAAGCTTCCTTTTGGACGTTTGGGTGGAGTGAAAAAAAATTGAGTATACCCCCTTCTTTCAGTGATGGGTATAAAAATATCTTAGGTATTTCTCTAGAAAATGTTGCTTTAAAGAAACTGTAGAAAATCCGAAAGAAAAAAATAAAAATGATTTCAGTTATACTGCTTGCTGCCTTAAAAAATCGCATTTCGAGAAGACAAAGGACTATAAAGTGTGTTATGAGTAATTGAATTTCAGTGAACCTCCCAAGATCATCGGCGTTTTACTGAATGGATCAGGGGAAGGCTAGAGCCATATTCTTTGAAACGAATCCCAACAAAACGGTCTACCTAATCTTTGAACTCGTTTGGAAGAAGTTATTAGGTTCTTAAGCGGTCAAACTCGCAAAGAGATCGATTTTATGAAAAAGCTTTTTCTTGGTACTCCAATAAGTATTCTTCCTGCTAAGACTGAATACCTATGATACTTTGGAACAAGTAACAAAATTGCATACGGCTATAGCCGAATCTCTTCACCTTTATCACCCTTATACTAAAATAGGAAATGCGAATATTTATTATTACCGAGGTCTTCTCACTTTGCGTTTTGCTGTGGGCGTGTCCTATGACCGATATGGATAGTTTGCAACACGAACGTGTAACAACTTTTGCTAAATTTGAAATCAATATCAACAGCTTTGCGACCAATATATGCGAAGGATGTTTACCATAGAGAGGCAGACGGACGGACATGCTTAATTCAGAATTCGTTGTTGATCAAGAATATTGATACTTCAAGCTTCCTTCGGGATGTTGCAAACGGTTCGACAAAATGAATATACCAACATCTTTCGGTTGTGTGAGGAAATAAAGCAGAGAAAATACTCTTACGACCGTCAAATTACAAAAGTTGCAAGAACATTTACAATGTTCATCGAACCTAGGTGGCTCTCATCTGAATCTGTTCTTGCACAACAATAAATTTTCACGAGAAGTGTAGGAGTACTTTGATGCGCTTGGGGAAATGAGATAAAAATTTGAAAAATCTTTAAAAAATATGTCGAATTCAAGTGAAAATGAATTGAAGAATCAAATCATTTCTTCATTAATAAACTCGTCTTACATCAGTTGCCTAATTTTACAGATTTCAAAAATTGTGCTTACGGGTGGATGTTTATAAAATGTTGTTAAAAATGTTCATCGATGATGGAGTAATAAGTTGCAAGCGTTAGAGGGAATACAGTTAATCTAACAATTTCTTTCGTTATTATTTTAATAGCTTAAGATAACGAGGGCCATTAATTTTTGTCCGGTCTTGTAAAGAGTCGACGTAATATGAGCATGAGCATCTCCATGTTTTAATGGACACGCAATCGCACAACTTGTTAATGTTGTTGCACACACTGGCACGCATAGACATACAAAATATTATTCTCAGTAGTTGTTTATTAAAATCCATCGAAACGATGGAATATCTCGCTCTGCCTAGCGCTTTTAGACGAAGCAATTACTCACTCAGCGTTGGCGTCGTAATTCTCTTCCAAAAGCCTAATTGCGAAGCGTTTTTTTCTTTTTTTTTTTTGTTGTTTCTTCTTTCTTCTTTTTGCAGCGCTTGGGAATTTGACATTAACAAAGATCACAGATTGCATCTTAAAGCACAATAACAACAACGGCAACAGCAACAGCAACAGCAACAGCAACAAGTACAAAATAGTCTTTTTTTTTTCAACAATTACTAAATACGAAAAGCAACAATAATAGGCAGTAAGTGCAGTAACTGTACCCTTTAGATGACTCTTATAAATCGCTGACATTTCCTCAACATAAACAACTCTTCGCTTAGCGAAACGATTTATGTAACATTTCCAAAAAAACATACAATGTTATATAGATTTAGAGAAACGTCCACATATGTATGTAACCGAATGTAACTGAATGTAACTGAATGTAACTTAAAGGATAATGTTTGATACTTTAACGAAAGCATGAGTTCAGAGCAAATTGATTTAAGCGGCCGCCCCCCACCACCAGTAAAAGGCTTAAGGCGGCAACCCACGAAATATCCACACGGTTTGTGCGTGAACATACAAAGCCTTAGCAGCGATGACGAGCGCTCAGTTAATTACTCAAGAGCTTCAACGTTGCGCCAATCTCCTAATAACGATAATAATCAACCTTCAGGCAAATATCAACTCAATGGAAATGCAAACGATTCTGACAATCTGACGCATTTACAGGTGCAGCCTTACAAATACCCGCTAACCGATAATTACAGTAAAACCTCCCATGCGCAAAGCGACATAAGTAAATCATCATTACTCATCCTTGATTATGCAAAAGACTATTGCAAATGGAAATGTCTTCGTTGGCCGTTAATCTTTTTCGCCAGCGTTTTAATTTTCTTTGGACTGATTACCTATTGTATATGGTTGCACGATGTTAGCGTAGCTAGAGAGCGTTATTTACAGTTTCGTCAACACTTTGCTGACACCACAAAAAGTGATAATTTAAGCATAACAACAAGCACAGACGCCACAGATAGCTTAACAAATCCCACTACAGAAAATAGAAATCATGGTCTTCGGGAATCAACGATTTTAAGAGCGATAGGTACAAGGGCGCGCAATAGTCCCAGGGAACAAAAATTGACAACAGTAGACTATAGTCATACGAAAGGTGCAGGGGATTGGATTAAACATCAACCGGGCGATGAGGAAACCTTTGTAGAGAGTACTACCTTAATTTCAGAAGAAGCCGCCTTAGCACCTGTCAATGTTATTAGATTTACTTCCGGCCATCAGAACAGTTTCGGTGTACCGATTGAAGATGATGAACGTATTTTAAGATTGTTAAACGGGGTAATTAATTAATGAGAGGAGCGCGTTTGCATACCAAGATGTTTTTTAAGCAAAGTATTTCACTTTCTTCACAGCTGTTCTCCTCAAACGAACCTTCTACTATTCCTACAAAAGCTGCAATGGTGAAAGTATCACCGACCATACCACCGTTAAAACGCGACAAATCGACTGACCCTACTGTACCATTGACTAAATCCTACATACAAGACAACCGTTGTTATTCGACTTCGCTGGAAATGTGCCAAGGAGTGCTCGACTACGATTTGACCTATAATACTTCGTATCAGCTAACCGAAAGCGAATTGCAGGACTACCAAAGCTTAGTGCAATCGAATTGTTCCGTCCGGGCAATTGAATTTATTTGTGCAGTTTTACAACCCGAATGCCGTCCCTCACATATCGGCGTACTGCCGCCTTGTCGAAGAATTTGCAAAGGTTGTTCTTTAGTCTTCAAACAAAAATTTGACTTAAATTAACCAAATTTTGATTGCAGCCGTTTTGGAAGCTTGTTCCGAAATCATCGCCAATTCAGATACCTTAACTGCTACCTTTGATTGCAGTCTTTATCCTGATTCAAATGACTTTCTTCGCTGCGAAGATTCTACCAGACGTAGGGGTTACTGCTATGCGAATGAATTCGAATGCTACGATCGTTCGTGTATACCGCTGCAATGGCAATGTGATAATATAAAAGATTGTGCCGCTGGAGAGGATGAGAGCGAATGCTTGATATGTGACCAGCCAGACGAATTTCGGTGCCGGTCAAATGAGAAATGCATACCGGGATCGGCACGGTGTAATTTAAGTTACGATTGTTTTGACGGGTCCGATGAGGACGATTGCAGCGGCTACGATGCGAACAATTCCCAAGGCCTGGAATTCGATGAAGCAGATTTAAACTCGTTTCCACGTGTCTTTTCTTATGCTAGTTTCTTGTCACCCAATCAAACCAACAATAATTTCACATATTTCACAGCACACATGGACGATGAATCAGGTATAAAAATAAAAGCGGATGAAATTACGAATAGCAGTAGCGGCGTAGCACAGACGGAAGTCACCAATAGCGTACCAGGCGAAAATTTGAGAGGATTCGGTAAGTTGTAAGATTTGCTTTTCTAACAACAAAACCAAAGAAGAAAATTATATTCGGTTGCAACCGAGTCTTTTATAGCCATGACGGCTAAAGAACTAAATTTCCCTACTTTTATGTATTGGGTGGCCGAGGTTGATTTTTTCTACTTTCAGAATAAAAATAGAAGTTTTTGCATTATACGTGTGGGCGTTACAAGTATGTCCGTTGACCGGCTTGGGTCATTTTCAAATTCTTGTAATTTCTATTCTAATTCTAATAACATCATTTCTGCGAACGGAAGAATGTGTGCTACAAGTAGACACACGGACATACTAATGTGCATTCCAAATTTGAAACTGGTCAATAATTTATACAGTCTGAGGCGATTTTGAGGCTTAGTACTGCGCGTTTTAAAGGCATTGGAAACAACATTAAATTTTGATACGATCTAATATTAGGTACACGTGTCACATCTGTGGTACTCGTTCGAAAAGAATCGCCTGCATCGCCTACAAAGCTGACAAAGACTTCGTAAATGGCTCAAACATGTCAAAGAATACGCCTACAACGTCCATACGTCTATGCAAGAAAAATTAAGAACTCTTTTGCCTTCCCTGTCTTTTGCTCGTTATTCACAACCTACAGAGGAAACGCTATATAAATGTCCACAAAATTATTCTACAAAAATAGAAAGTAACAGCCACGCCCACAAAACATTGTAGAATACGTAAATTTATATTTTTCTTTTTCTCGATCTTTTATAGGATAACCCTGAAGGGTATAAAACATTCGTTCACGATCGCATATAATTTTCTTACTTGTTCTTAGTTAGTGTTTGTTATTTACCATGAACAAATGCTGCACCCAGTGCGCGGTCAGCTGTCTCATACCTAAAACTTGATTCAATATACCAAACAAGTTCTTTGGACATAGCTTCTGCTATCTCGCTAGCCTTAATTCGTCCAGCAGTATTTGGTGAGCTGAAACGATGCCTTCGTCAGTGGTTATAGTTTTTGACCCTTTTGTATGTTGGTTGTCATCGAAGTGATTGACGGCTTTGTTCCCACTGGTAGGTCACCATTCTTGTGTTTTCCCATTGTTTTAGTGATCAGATTCGCTCGCAATCGAATATAATTTCTTTTAATTTTCTTACTTTTCTTTCTTTTAAATAAATATCATATATATTACACAACATAAGTTTTGTACCGATATGTTAAATGGTTTCGCAAAATCTAATATGCGCATCGTACTATGTGCGAGAGTTCAAGTTTCAAATTTCTATCTTAGTTACTGTACCTAGAACAGGTACACAAATATGGCAGATTCAGAACAAAACCGTATACGCCTTTCTGGGCGTTAGAATCGGAACAACTCATCTTTCACTAACGAACAGGTTAAGAAATTATTAAGGTCAGGGAACTTTTGTTTGGCTTGGACCGTATATTTTCCATCCACCACCGAATTACATCGAAGCTAGGAATGCCAATGCATGATTTCGAGTGCAAAATAGAGCAAAGAGTTTTCTTCTTTTTCTTTAGTGTGACCAATCACTCAGTGGCTGATGTCCCCTGTACGTGTAATACGATGACGATCCGAAATAAGGGGGGAAAGAGGAACAGACAGGGAAGTAGTGTGCCTAATAAGCAAGGGTTATGTCTTTCTGGACTGAAGGTGTACTGCAGCTATGAAAGTAGAGTCCACCACGCGTACATTTGAACCCACTAAGTTGGTAGTCGTGTGCTCGTGCGGATTACTATACTTCACGACGTCTGCGAATATTTGGTACGCGAGATCATGTGTTCCATTTACAGCAGTTGTTTATGCGAACTATAAAACATTATTTACTTACTATATTGTGTTTGTGCAGAATATTTTGGCAATTATCGAGGTGTACTTTTGAGCAGTCAGCTTGTTTTCGAACTTTGCCGGTCGAGAATAAGAAAGAGAAGATTTAAAATGGTCAGACATGGCTAACCCTTTACTTTGGTCGTACTTGTGGTGAGTCGGTTAAGGCATAACGCTTTCCAATTGAGCCCACCACCACTAGGCTGCGACCAACACGTCTCTATCCTTTCACGATTTCTCTCTGGCCATCACCGCATTAAAAGGCGATTAGTTATGTTATTAGTTATGTTTCAGAAAACGAAGAAAAAAACCGATTCCGCTTCACAAGAATAATGTTCACATCAGATATAGAGTCTCAGCATTTGTATGCGTTACAGGTATTTGAAAAATCCAATATGCGGACATAGATGTATGGATATAAAAGCGAGAATTGATTTAAACGACGTGCCAGTAATTGACATAAAAAAATTCCTTCCTTCTCGTTACATTATGACATTACGATAAGGTGTTTTACAGATATATCTTTTCATTATTTTATATACTTTTAATGTTTTGTATACACATTTAATTGCTTTTTTTTGAAAGTTGTTTTTGGAATGAAAAAGACACATGTACACACATTTGGGTAATTAAAATGCACATAAACACAAAATTAGACAGAAAACTCTTCAACAGAATATAAAACTATTTTCTATATACGATACGAGTGTGAAACGTTTATGAAGACGTAATGCCCTCCCTACACTTAACATTTGATTTATTACACCTTTAGTACAAGCAGTACCGCACTCTCAAATAACATAACAACAACAACAACCGAAAAAACTGATGTGATAATTTTGTTTGACTACTTCCGACCTAAACAACGGGGTTCATTTCACTCTACGACTTTTCCGAGGTTCCATTGATAAGCCAGAGTCTCCATCCATAATCGGATAGCGGCGATCAAAATCAACTTCATGTGTGCAATATTTTGCGCAATTAACATGAAATTAGTTGCACCCAGTTCGTTGAGCTTTCTGACACCTGGCACTTACGGACTGGACATCATCATTAGCGTCTATGTAACCACTTTCCAAATGAGATAAACTATTCTTTGTACATTACATCACTAGTAAAATATAGTTGATGCGGAGTATAGACGGCTTAGAAGAACGAGACATAAGGCAGTACTACATTTTTTATTCCGATCGATTCATAATCATTTTGCGATAATTTTTTTCCGACTTTAATTTCTTTCATAAATATATATAACGATGTTCAAGCTTCACGGCATAAGTCTTTCTCAACCAGTTACGTGTAATAACCATTTTCACAAATTGCTGTTAAATGAAAAATTGTGTGTTCAAAAAAGGCGGTTATTATTACTAGGCAATCATTAAAATAAAACTGAGTCATTTTCACCCTAAACAGTGTTGTGTTCACTTCAACAGCAATAAGTGAAATTCTTTCTTTTGATTTGTCATATCTATATTTAAAACACCGCCGCCTTACCTCGTCCACATATTCGGATGTAAAATGGATTGAATTTTGAATATGTGTTCAAAATTTGCTTTAGAAGTGCATGAAAAATATTTACGTATCCTTTCAGAGAGCCTTCTAAGGTTTTTTTAATTATTCTATTTTTATATTCACTACAGATTTTCATTCAATATGAAGCACTCGTATGCTCACTTCAGATATATTCCATATTCCAATTTCACACATTAGTTCAGTAATTTTTTATCAACATTGGATTTTAAGTTAATCTAACTTGTTGCGTCCGTCCGGCTGTTGACTGTTTTAGAAACTCTCACATTCACTTAAATAGAATGGAAAAAAATATGAACGAGTCAAGCAAACACCACGTTTCAGAATACTCTCGACCCACCTATAATTGCTAATAAAGTAAAAGGACTCAATAAAAGAAGAAAAGTCTTAAAAATAACGATAAAGTTGACTATGAAATAGGCAAGAGCTTGAAAAAAGTCGAAAAATTCGTGGCAGAAACGGTGCGCATCAGATTTACTGTTTTATGCCCTACATCACTTATGTCACAAGTTATACAAGATATAGTAAATTTGTGCGGATGTATCAGCACGCAGAAGACACATTTCGTATTCGATCAATTTAAACTTGTCTGTTCGTCTGTCCGCCTCATGTTCAACCTGCAGTTCGCGGTTTGTGATATATTTTGATGAAATTTCGTGCACTGACGTGTTTTGGTCCAACGGCGGACGCTGTTAAAAATGCTTCGGATCGGATCACTTTTCGAACACTCCCGATGTAGAGCCCCACTTGGAGATTTTGTTACATACGAGTGCCTGGAAGGCGATGTAGGATCTTAAATAGTCTGCCGTGACCCACTCTAGTATTTTTAGTTGTTTTAACTAAGGTTTGAAAGTTATTTTCCCCTTAATCGGCGTTAAATTGCTTGTCGACGCTATTTAAAAGAAAATGAAAAGAAAAGCGTAAAACATATTTTTAAGCGACTTTTTTTTGCTATTCTCCTCGTATAATTTTTTAGTAAATTTTCGTGATAGCAAAGAAATTATGATGACAAGCGATACGGAAAATAAATTTAAATATTCTTCAACAAATACGAATCGTTCGTCTAGTAAATATTCTGCAAACACAACACCTTTAAAGCCATTAAATACACGAACACTTGCGGCTATTAGCACCACCGAAACAACGAAGGCGCCAAGTACTTCATGCGGTTTACATCATTTGCGTTGTGTAAGCGGACAATGCATAACTGTTGATCAGCTATGCGATAAGGTAATAAACAAAGAGTGAACAACCGTTTTAAGGCAATACACTATTTTTGTGTTTATGACATGCTTTTAAATATCTTCTCTTCTTCTTTTCGTTTGCAGAAAAAGGATTGTCCAGATGGTTTCGATGAGCTTATGTGTATCTATAAAGACAATGCAGAAGTAACAACAACAAAAAAATATAACAATTTTATGTTAGCCACAAGTATTGCAACTTCAACCTCAAGCTCAAATTTAGCAAACAACAACAACAACAACAACACCAGCAATAATAATAACAATAATACCTTGCGAAACGACAAACGTACGATACGAACTACTACGATTAAACGCAAACTAAAAACTTGACCAAATTGTGATCGATATGAACAAAATTCACCAGTGATTAAAAATCAACCAATTGATAAAAATGTACATACATATATACGTATATAAATATTTCCATTAGCATGTGTGCATATTCTATTCTAACTTATTCAACTATACACATTTATTGTATCGCGAACATATTTACCACATATACCTACCTATATACATGCATATGTTTATCTCTTCCCAATTTTCAATAATATAACATATGTTTACTATATATAGAAAAATTGATGATGTGTTTCTTAATTAAAAAAAAAAATAAACAACGGTTGTTCTCACCCAAAGTGAATGCAAATATTTTTCCAATTCCAGATATGAAGAGTATTCAGCGAAAAAGTGCACACGTATGATACGATGTTCTAAACCCTGTAGGTACAACTAAAACAACTCCATCCATATTCATACCTTGAATATATTTCGGCAAGATTCCTTTTCGTGCATTTTAAACCGCAAGCTAAAACTCAAAGCTAAAAGTTTTCCAATATGGAGGCCAGCTGGAGGCTAGTTTGCCGGCTTTTCTGATTCTAAACTTTACTCTAATCAGATTTACATAAAAACTCAAGGCAAGGATTGTTTTTCTAAAAAAAGTTTTCAGATCGTAATCCTGGCTTAAACCATAGAATGGATAGCCGTCCAAACCTATTCTGACGTTCGTGGTAATTAGCAAAACATACCTTTTGCGCATATTTCTTATCCCTTAGAAACCTTTCCGCTATCCTTGACGAGGTCAACATAGAGAAACTGATCCATCCATTGGCAAGCCTGTAGTCATAGCATCATGAAAACTTGTGCATAAAAGAAGTGGAAAGCATGATATGCGTCTGTTGTCACATTTTGTACTCAGTGTACTGTCAAATGGCTCTTACCACAAACATTCCCGTGCCAGCTTGATACTCGATAACGACCTGACTGGCATTGCAATGCAAATCGTGACAATTTAAGACAACCTTCCCTTGACCGTAATAGGCCTGATGTGTATAATAGTCTTACTTACTAGGAAATAAATATTTTCAAGCGTACATGCGAAATTCGTAATTGAACCGTAAATTGTCCAGATGTTAATAAAAACAAAGATTAGATAGAAGAGAACTGGTTAACGTAGGCCTTCTACTTCAAGTTCTTCCCTTTCCCAACACTATCACAGTTAAGGATACTTTTGTCTATCATCTGTTTGCTATAATAACAATAGTCAAAAATCTTGCCTTAGATCTCGTAAAACGTGATAGTAGGTCTAGCGCAATGTTCTTTCCGTTCCGGTTACAGCAAATTTGAACAAGTATGTGCATATTCATTTGAAGCACATACATACACACTGATCCAGCAGATGAACTACAAGATGATTGATTCATTTCAGTATTAAGACGCGATCATGCACATCATGCTAGAGAGAAATCGTTTTTTAACCACATCGGAGATTGCGGAATGTCTTGATTCAGCTCAATAAACCATTTCGGATCAGCTTCGGAAACCAGAATTTTAAAAACGGACAGAACCACCCCGTCGACCTAATAGTTTATGCCTTTCGCTCATAAAATCCTAGATATTGAGATAAAAATCTATTGAAGTTCACGCGACAAGAGATATATTCCGGGCAGAATCGACAATGACTGAGATGAAAGATGTCAATCTGAAGCTTTACAGCAATCGAGCAGTCCCTCGGAAATGAAAAACACTGCGTGATTTCTAGTTGAGATGAAATTTGTCCTTGGACTTCTTACATGTTTGAAGCAGACTTTTCCTTTGTCATTAGTTAACTTAAGATCCGGAAAACATCTGCTTTTCCTTATATCTAGAGATGCAATTAAAGGAAAAAATTCTTCTGTAGATCAGATCTTTTTTTTATTATTGAATTTCATAAATTTTAACAACAATTGCATATATATATATATATATATATATATATATATATATATATATATATATATATATATATATATATGTATATATATGTATATATTAGTATTTATATTTTATATGTTTTGTTTTGTTCTTTCGTCCTCATCTTTCTTTCACATTTACTCGTACATTTGAGCACATAATGACTTTTAAAATAACTTAGCAACTAAATGTTTAAGCATTCGATTATTTTATTAAAGTTTTAATAACCAGCTGGTTAGCTAACAATACCCTTTATTGTCCTTCTGCTCGGATTTAATAGTTTTTTTTTTTTTTTGCATTTTTGGAATAATCATTTCTATACATTGTAGAGGATATCCAAGATACACATTTTTTTTTTTTTTTTTTTTTTACCAACACTCTTTAAACCTAATTCAATAATTCAATATATTTAAATAAATTTTTTTCTAATACAAGTCCCAAGAGGATTCAACTAAACAACTAACCTATTTTTTTGTGATATAATGAACAACATTGACTAAGATCGCTATTATCGAAGACATAATGCTTTGTAATCTCGGCAAGAACCTAAAATGCCTGAATGCGGAAATTTAAGAGTGAGAAATAACGCCTCGTGTACATGCACTATGTCTTGCGCAAGTGAATCACTCTACAAATTGATAAGTAAATACGAATATTGAAAGCACATTTGGTTTAGGTTAGAGAACTATTATCTATTGCTTTATGATGCGGAGTCATCCGACGATTCTTAGCATTTTTATCAGTAAGTTAAATGAAATCGGGAAGTCATTAGTAGTTAAATAAAATCGGAAAATGGTAGCATAGGAATCTGAGTCGCCCCCCCCCTCTTTTTCTCTCTCTTTCTCCCTTGTTCCCCTACAAAATAACCCTCACACAAAGCTGACATTATTTTGTATTGCTATTCTCCCTTTGGTCCTAAAAAGGAGTGAGTGGAAAACGTTTCAGAAAACTTTGGAGAGATATATCAAGATTTTGAGAACATTGTTACTAAAATAATGTCAAACTGAGCAACAGAGACGTTTTAAGTGCTCGTTAAACGGCTAGTGGGTGCTTTTGCTGGGATATGGTATTCTGGTATTCTAGATCAACTTTTCCGGTTCTATTAATGTGGATTCAAAATGCTTTCTTTCTTTTTAGAAAACCGAAAACAAAAACGAAGAAAAGCACAATTTATTCTGCACGGCATAGCAAACTTGCGAAGCGAAATAGACGCATCCAACTAAATAATTTCGATTCTACGAAGTTATCGTCAATAGTCGATGTCGTCATGCTGACGCGCGACAATGAGGAATCTGAAGATTTAATGGCTTCTTTTACTGGTTTAAATGCTGGTGAACCCATAGTTTCTTTTTCCTCTCTTTTTATTACTTGGAATAACTTCTGAAAATAAACAATAGATTGAAGGCAAAAGTTATAAAATATTAAAAAAAGCAAACTCTTGTAAAAGAGACTTATCTCCTCTATTCGCGATAATTTCGCTTAATGGGCATCCAATAAAGGGGTTCATAATATCACTTGTGATACAAGGACATATTAAATTTGTGCGAATGTATGCAATGTCGAGAAGCACATGAAGCACTTGTATGAAACCGACCGATTGAGAATTACGTTCTAAATTGATTTAAGCTTGTCCGTCTGTTCGTCCTTCCGTCTTATTTTCTTGTCTTCAATGTGAAGACAGCAAATTTTGAAACATTTTAGTGAAATGTGATGCACTGGCGCGCTTTGAGCCAAGGACGAAGGCGGTTGAAAATTGTTCGGACTGGGCCACTTCCCATATAACGTCTCAGTTTGAACATTCATTACGTGAATACCTATAGAGTGGTATAGTAATGCTTTTATTTGTTCTTGATTAATGTGATTCATGATTAATGATTAATGAAATAAAGGATCATAACAAAATAAAGTCTAAGCAAAAAAGGATCTGAACAAGGCCAGCTTACGGGCCAATCCAACTGCTCTTCTAATTCAAGTTGGGCAGAATAAGAAGAAGACAATTTGTTCTTATAAACAATCTTATTGAGATCTCAATCATGATTGCAACAACCGGACGTTCGGTATAAAAATACACCGACATTGCTCTTGCTCCCGCTTTTTGTGTTTTGCATATGTAGTTTTATGTGTGCGGACTTTATGTAAACTTAATGTATTCGCTAAAACTGCACTACTGCTTTTGCAAATTGCTTGGACTGGCAAGCGAAAAAGCCGCATATTTTCTACTTAATACGCCCGGATAAGAAACCATGCTCATTATACCCTTTTAATGTAATTTAAAGCTACCGGAAATCCCTTACTTTCTGTCACTTTTTACTAACCTTTTTGTGTTCCATATCAACACATGGCGAAAGCGGTTAGCTTTTCAAAAATCTTGTATCTGTCTTTATTTTTTGGCCTCAACAGCATTTTTCTTTCGCTTAAAAATTTCTTTTAATACTTTTTGCAAACATTTTTACTGGTAACCTGGCCCCAATAGGATCGGACGTTGAAGGGAAATAATTTATGGATACTAAAAAGAGGAGTACAAAAATGATTAAAAAAAGTACAAGAAGTGTGTTTTAAAAAAGTACAACACTTTCAATATGTGAACATGAAAATTTTGCTCTACTTCTCTACTTCCCTCGTCAACAATCAATACAATATCGACGATGCGAGACTTACACTGAAATGAAGTTTGTACACTTAAGTGAAGCTATTAGACGTCTTACCCTATGTTAATTCGGGTTTTTCTTTTAAAAAAAAAAAAAAGCTAAAAAATAATGGTCAGCTATGACCGAAGCTTTTAATACCCATCACTTGTACCCTAGAAGAATAGATTAGAATTTTGTGGCAATTTGTAGCGTGTGTCTGTTTTAGATTATGAGCATAGAGCAAGAGATATGGGCGTTGTAGCCGGTTCTTTGAAAAGTTTGGGTCATTTTAAAATTCGTTTCTAAGTTCGTAGGCAAGTTGGAAGCGAACGAGGGAATGTTTACCACAAATACTACACAGTTGGTCAGAACGGACGGACGTGTTTAGTTGCGGTTGGATTTTGAAACTGGATAAAAATTTATTTACTTTATGGCGTTATAAAATTATTAAAGAAAAAATTAAACTTCCTGCACTACAACATTGCATAGGCGTGGTCAGGTACTAAAGCATGGCCCATAGAACATGGATTCAATTTTTATACATTTATCAGCTAATAGAGCTGTTCTCCGTTTACGTGGTACTGTAGGCGGTCCTTAGACATTTTCAATACCAATCTGCGTGCAAGAACTTCCACAGCTTCATTTTTACAGCAAGGGAAAATGTTTACAACAGACATAACACAGACGGGCATTCGGACGTACATAAATCAATTTAGAATGTGATGCTGATCCAGATTATATATACTTTATGGGATCTCTGATGCTTCCTTTTAGGCTTTGCGCACATCCCTAATCTTTCGGTGATGGGTATGAAAATAATAATATTCTATTAGAAGAATAGATCGTAGCCCTGCTCACTCTCGTCCTCTTTAAATCAAACAGTCCGAGTATCTATACATATCTGTTAAAGCTTTTGAGAACTTCTCAGCATTTCAAACATAAACTAATATCATATTAGTTTATTGTTAGTACTATGGTCTATATATTCTGTGAATAAATTTGTAAAGTAAATGGATTTAAAGGCTGCCGGAGAACTTAGATCATAGGTCGCCTGTACCATGCATGAGAGTTGAACCCGCGACCACGGAGTTGTTAGTCGCGATCCCCTGCCTGCTCGACTACTCATGCGGCCTATATTAATTTAAGTTTATATATAGTCTTTATATATATAGTTTTTGGTAATCATTCGGATCGGATGATTAAACTTGAGAGCAAACCCGTTATTCTAGACGACGTTTCGCAATCGTAACAACAGATTGAAAAGGCGGTTCCCTTATTTAGACTGAATTGAATGAAAGAATCGCGCAAAAATATCCCCAAGAAACTATACATTCTACTAAGAGAGAAAGTGTGAACATAGTTACATTTATATAAGATATAGAAATATATGTTCTAACTATGTTCTAACTTCTGTAAGCTTTTCCTTTACTGTACTTTGCATCCGCACTTTTTTTCTTTTGGGATTTTAGAGACTTCGGCGACTTCGTCTTGCCGACTAAAGTGAATCAAATGCTTTTGAGCGCTTTCGCTAGGGGACGCTTGTTCTCCTGCAAGGCAAACTTTTCCAATATTTCTGCAAGTTACGAATAAAACGACAAAATAAGTATACTCTTGTGTAAGAACTTAAAGTCGAAAGATTTTATTTGGAAGAAAAGTTGCAATTGTTTTGCTGGAAATTGTTTGATTAGCTATAATTTTTTCGCGGGAAACTTGTTTCTGTTCTCAGTTTCAATGTCAATTAGAATCATGTACGAGTTTTTCTTTCTCTTGTTTTTTTTTTGCACAATTCATATTAAATTGCCTACGAACATGATTACAGCGGCAAACTACAAATCATAAAGCAATGACAATGACTGATTACGCAATAAAACTAATCATTCAGCTCTTTTCTTGCTTTTTTGAAAAATGAAATGAAAAAGTAACATTGCCACTACAAATAATAAAAGAAAAAAGTGGATAAGTTAATGAAATGATATTAATTTGTACGAATATGTTCGAACATATCACATATGTGCTCATAATGTTCATTACAAGCTGATTCGATTTACATAACGTTTCTAACGGAGTTTGTGAAACTACATGCACATATAAACACACACAAGCAAGTGTTTGTACATTTCTTAAAACATGTCCTTTGTCTTCTTGTGCTTATTACGTAAAAGATTGATCTCATACTTTTTGGTTTGGTTTACCAAAAGCTATGCTCCCACACACAAGTTGTGTATATATGTTCAAGTGCACTGTTTCAAGGTCATTTGAAAATTTGAGTCAATCTACCAAAGGATGTTTTCTAAGTTTAACTCACCTGCTTTTGACTGCGTAGAGTGCTAATTTACTTCTTTTTTTTTTCTTTTTGTATATTTGTAGGATTGCTTTTCAAAATGATAACATAGTTCACTGGGAATTTCTAAGCATTTCCTTTTTTGCTCTTACTGCGTTATGAAAAACTTTTGTTAACTCAAAATTGTTGGCAGAGACACACGGTTAAATATTTATTTATTTCATCAAAAAAAAAAAAATTTCGTGCAAAATCAACCAATAGCGCTTATTGTGCTATCCGCACTAGAACACGTCAGCTGATTGAATGAACTTTAAGTTTTTCAAATCTTCATAAATTATTGCGAAGCACAGAAGCTGCAACAAAAAGAACAACAAGAGCGCAATTGTTAAAAAGAGGGAAAGGCAGCAGAGCTACGCGAAAACGGTGTAAACTAATAATTGTCTTCAATTTGAAACGGTACACGTGGAAAGGCAAATGGTAGGTAGACACTTGGGAAACTTTCAGCAAACTGAATGAGCACAGGGCCTGCACTTCGAATGCCAACAACGGTGTTCACGGCTCGAAATTGTTGCAGCAACATTTCCATAAGAGTTAATAGTTCTCTGCATTTCAATGACTGGTCCTGGAAAAGCTTTAAATTTCGTAATAGTGGCAAGACTTCCTGTTGAGTCTTGAATGGGCTGCTTGTTATTTCTTTAATTGCACATACAGCCAAACAGATATTCTATAAGCACGTGCGTACGTGTGTAGGCAAAAGTAGGTCACGAAATTTCCTTAAAAGGCCAGCATGTGCGTGTTACAATGTTGCATAATTTTAACCTTGCCTCAACCGTTAGCAATGCCATCAGTAAACATAGTTGACAATTTTCTTATGCTAGCCTTACTTTTGATTTTCTTCAACAGATAGCCTTAGACAATGCCCGGCGATGCTGAGAATGGTAAAAAAATCTTCATGCAGAAATGTTCTGTGTGTCATACAGCCGAATCGGGTGGCAAACACAAAGTTGGTCCCAACTTAAGTGGTCTCATTGGACGTAAAAGTGGCACTGCTCCGGGTTACAATTATTCTGATGCAAATAAAAGCAAAGGTGTCGTTTGGACCGAAGACACACTCTTCGAATATTTAGAAAATCCCAAAAAGTATATACCTGGCACTAAAATGGTGTTTGCTGGATTAAAAAAGGAAAGTGAACGCCACGACATAATAGCTTATTTAAGTTCTAAATAAAATCTTTCAAAAAATGTTCAGTTAAAAAACATGAGGAATTTTATTGAATATAAAATGATTCGTTGGGACAAATTTTTTAATGCTACTGAGAGAGCTTTTGCAAGTTTTCCCAAATTGAACTTGAGGCTTTTTTCATTACTTGTTCGCTTTCTCAATCCTCTCATACCAAAAATTACGGTGATGCCAGCTTAGGTGTCGCAATTGCGACAGAACTCAGAGCAGAGGTTTTTCTCAAAAATTTCTTTCAAAATAAAATGTGAAATTATACTTTTCTATAATAAAAAAAAGAAAACCGTTAAGACTGCAAGCTGTGTTACATTTTCGTGGTGGTTTGAAAACGCAAAAAAGATGGGGCGCAATTACGTATGTAAAATTTAGCTTTCGTCGTTTTTGCCAAATAGCTGAATATAAAAGCGAAAATCAACCTTCAGCCACGATTACCCCGCTGTGTGGGTGCTGTCCCAAAAAGTTACGTTAAGAGAGTCCGTTTTACTTGCAATTTAATATATATTTGTTAAATTGTTTCGGACAGCATCACGAGTTTTATAAAATGACCTTAACTTTCTTGTCGTCTTTTTTACATATAGATTTTCTATGTTTGTTTAGCTTAGCATATATATGTGACACGAACCATACGTTTTAGCTTATATTCGCTTATTTTGTTTCATGGTAGCGGGGTTTCTCATGACGCTTTCCATTTGAGACTTTTTAAAACGAAAAACGAATAACGTATCACTCGCTGGCTGAACACAATGAAGCTTCGCTTATACTACAGCAAATTAAAGACGCAAGTAGTTGACATAATAAAAGCCGCGTTTGCCTGCCTTGCCATATTATGTTATAAACAAAAATAAACAAGTCTATATATGAGGACTAACACAACAAAGCTTCGCTGATATTCTGACGTCTAGCGTACACATGCATCGTATATTTTACAAATTCTTAAATTATATATATATATAATGATTATAAACGACATTTATCTCCCATTTTAAGAAAAATTTTTAATTTGAATGCCTCCCTCAGCCTTGAAAATATAAGCGAAACTTCATTGTGTTAGGCCACTATACGTACACAACTAGCAAATGGCTTCAGTAGCAAACCATTAAGAAATCAACACAAAAAATTACAATAAGAACATTAATGTGTAATAAATAAGGTTTGTGAAGTTGATTAATGAAAAAAGCAATTTTAGAAAACGACTTCAAGAAAAAAAAACACGCTGGTTGGCTACATTGGTGGTGCAACAGAATCGGTTAAATCTAACGATACAAAGAGAAGACTCTAGACTTGGAAAATAACTTGTAGAGTGATTAACAAGCCGCCCTTTTGGCCCTCTTCTCATTTATTCAAAAATAATGTAGAATACAATTTGAAATTCCGTGCAACATAATATAAAGAAAAGAATTAAAATAATGTTATATGAAATATAAAATTAGGTACCTTTACTTTATGTTTTATTTGCCTGTGTACGTACAAAACTGTACGATCTCCCAATTTCCACGTAGGTTCGTAAAAAGTTGCATATCATTTCGGGAGGCGCAGTTTCGTTGTGTTTTCACATTTCATTCCATATGTTCAACTTTTATTCCCATGCCTAATAGCAAGACGAAGCTTCATATCATTATTTTTGAAGCCTTGTTAAATGAGGCTTGAGTTTTTTTCGCGAAAATTCAACAACTTGTACTTGTGTGTTCACTTGTGTGAGCATTTTTATATAACGAATGCATTGGATTTCTCACGGATGGTTTGCAATTTCTTAGATATTCATTTAAACCGTACCTCTCTCTTTCGCTTATAAATTCTCGCTTCAACTGTGCGCAAGATCAGTTATGAAACACGCATACACACGGCAGTTCCCAACAAATATAAACTGAAGAAAATAACTGAGGATTTTAATAATATACGTAACTCTCCTCACCAAACAAAGTCTGTCGGAAAATCTGTACTTGTATTTTCATACACATCACCAAAGGATGAGGTGTCAAAATGTTTGCAATGCCAACAAGGAAACTTCAGATGCGCCACAAAGTATATATATTCTTGATCAGCATCGAATTCTGAACAGAGTTAAGTATGTTCGTCTGTCCGTCTGTGTAATGTTCGTTGTAAACATTCCCCTGGCTGCAAAATGAAGTTATCGACTTCTTCCACGCAGCTTGGTATTGAAAATGAATCAAATCGTTCAAAGGATACGCCTACAGCACTACGGGAAGTGTGGACGCCTTTATGTTTTAAAAGGAATAAAAAATTTGTTTCTTGTTCATTACTTATAAACTGCAGCAGATATGTTTACAAAAATTTGAACGTATAGTGTTTGGGCGATGCTGTAGTAGCTCTACAAAATTGAAAATAATCCGCCACGCGCACTTAATTTTATAGTGCGTCATAACTTCATCTTTTTTTCAAGACCTTTTGTACCTAACGCATAGAAGTAAGCTTTAAAAGTCTCATAACGCATATAAATTCTTGGCCAGTTTCAAATTTGGAATGTCCGTCCATTAGTACGTCGGCCCAATTGTGTAGCATCTGTGGTAAACACCCTTTTGCCTTCGCAAAAACAAAGATATCGTCTATAGATTTACAAAGTAATTTTAAAACGACCCAAACTTTTTAAAGAACACAACGTCGACACGTTTTTGTAACAAAAACTTTGCTAACAAATACTTTTGCTGCCCCTGTTTCTCGCTTGCGCCCACTCAATGTTATGGAGTATGAAAATGTAGTTCTTTTTCTTTTTTTTAGGATCGCTGTAATGGTTACGAAAGGTTCGGTCACGACCGAATATAATTCTCTTACTTGTTATAAATGAAAACCTAAGTGATTGCGGTAACTCCTAACTGAGTGCTGTACAGGTGGACTTTCTATATTAATATGCGGGGTCTGCGATGCAAATTATGCTTCCACAGACGTGAACATGGCAGTACTCAAAGTAATGGACAACTATCTAGCAGCCAATTGGATATTGCGTGAACAAGGACTTTCTGGGGCTCAGATAATCAAATGTATATTTGTTTAATTTTAGTCTTTTCATAGTGCTGTAAAAACCAATAGTGTAAACCAGTAGTGTAAAATATTTTTCACAATAAAATTCCATAAAAATCTCTTCTCTTAATTATTACTTAAATTTTTTTTATTCCAGAAAATGTAATCGTCAGGTTTTGAAGAAGTTAAACAATTCTTATTTACCTTTATATTATCCTTTAAATAAATACAATGTAATAAAAAATATTTGAAAAAACCTAAACAAATAGTTTTCAGTTATAGTTCTTCACTTTGCGTAGAATACAAATTGCTAATCAGACTGAGTTATCACTCAAATCCTTTGACAATATCGCAACTCAAAGGATCCAATGAGATAAATAACTTGAAAAGTCATTATACACTGGATCCTTCTTTTTTAGATATTTATTTATATTTTTCCCTTAAATTATTTTAATGAATCTTTTTAGACATTAATTAATTTTTTTTCCTTAAATAATTTCAATGAATCTTCAAAGCTTGTTTAGTCTCTTCTTATTTGTTTAAAAATTTGTACTCTTACATTGCTCCTATTGGAAGACAGTAACCTCTGTTAGTTTGCTCACCTTTTTACAATATTTATTTGCTGTCTTCTTGGATAGAAATCAAGTATCAAGTAAGTATATAATAGAAAAACGAAAGGAAACAACTTGTTTTGAAATGATCTGAATTATTTTACTATATTTAACTAAGTATTATTTAACTAACAGTGGATTAAAATATTGCGAATATGGAATTAGTTTTCACTAACACGGTTAAGCTTTATCCCACTAAATGTCCCTCAATTCATAACAAAAAAAAGAAAAAAACATGGCGAATAGCGAGTCGACTGAGATGACTAAATAACCTCAAACCGTTATGCAGATGAATAAATTTTCTTTTCTAGTCTTTTCTATCATCTTTACTAGCTTCGCATGAATCTACCCATTTCCGAAATTGGATCAGGTCATATTAAAATATAATTTCACCTCTATACGATATTTATGATAAGATGCATAATCACCAGTTTTATGTTGGATACATCAACCTTTTGGGAATCTCAATAAATACCACCATAGTCTCTAAAAAAATACACAGCAAGATATTTGAATATTACATTTTCGTAAAGGCACTATTAGCTTACAGATTTGAAAATGATCTTCATTTATAGAATACACCGATATGGGGGAAGTGACGTCATAAAAATATACAAATTAAATGACTTGGTTTTCATTTAAGCGAGTTCTCATTGCTCTACCGGAATCGATGTGTGTTTTATTAACAAAAGGAGATTAACCTTGCTGTGCTTGTAAGAGAAGTGTCCCAATACAGAGTTAATGATTGCGATAAAGTAGTTTGACCTAGCTTCTCTTCCGTAAACAATCCGCAAATAATCGTCGACTTAAGCTATTTTATGAGCAAGAGAAAATTAATTTTTCTATCGGCAAGTGAGAACGAAATGTCATATTTATCTTGATTTCTATAACATGAGTCAAATTCCCCTCTCGTGTATCTGCACACATCTCAAGACATGCGCTTTGTTAGTTTAAGACGCTTTTTCGCATCTTCACAACGCACTACATTCTCATTCGGAAAGCATGGACCTAGAAAACTCCTGGCATCCTTCTTGCTGCAATTATCATCCTAACAACTTAATACTGGTCTTCCTTCCCGTTTTAATTACGGCAATGTATTAACAAAACAAAGTGTATTGAACGCTTCGAATTTTTTATTCGATTGACAACACTAGTATTTAACAATGCGTGCGCAGTATTCTCATTATATGCCTCTCTCTCTCTTGTTTAATATATTTTAGTGTACGTTTTAAGCTTTTTAACGTTAGTAAGTTGCTTAACATTCAGTTGCTTTATAGTTGCGAATCCAATTCAATCCATCGTGTTCAATGTAAGTAACGTGGGGTTGCTAATAAAAAATTACATTGCAATAAAAATTTTCCAGAAGGAATAAAATAAATTAAATCGATATGGAAATGTGTATAGTGAATAATTGGTTCTTCTGAGAGGAAAGTTAATGAAATAAGTGCAGAAAAAGAAACGCTACAAAGGAAAATTTAAAACATTACCCAAGCGGGATTATATAATAACAAGGAACAGTTCATATTTTGAGGTTTTCCATTTGCGTCCGTGACAAGCTAATCGGTGTTGTGCAAATAAGTGGTAGCTAACTTTTTCGATTACGTAAAAGGAGTAGTTAAAACAGTTATTAAGTGATAAATAGAATCAACAAGAAGCTAATCGGAAAATGTTTCGTATGTACACATATTCCTCGTGTAATTGTGATGATGCAATAGGGCATTTTTTCTTTCAACGATAATCTGTGTAATTTTCGCTCGCTCTTGATAGTGTACTACATTTAATTACCTTGTCTCTTCAGTTTTTCCATTATTGGGACCAAGTTCAAGAAGCACGTGCTTGTTAAACGGCTTTTTGATTGAAGTGAATTCAGTGATTTATGTTTAAAATAGAGATTTAATGAGCGTTCGCGACACCGCACTTGGCGCGGACTCATTATATAAGTTGATGTTATTTAGCTTTCCATTCAGTGCTTGTTTACTGAACCATATTTTCTACCCAATTTCTACTTCTTTTTGTTCGTATATTGGCTAATATCCAATGCTGGCGATCACGCAAAAGAAGAAAAATTTTTTTTTAGACATGCATTTCACAAAAACACTTTTACTACATATTAATGCAAGGTTATTCTTGCTCTCATATTTTTTAGTTTTTCGCATATATGTAGGTGTTTAGCCAAAGCTAACAGAGAAAGAGAGTAAAGCGAACATTCTGTAGGTGCATCGACATTTGCGTTAATATTATTTAACGTATGAATAGAAGAATTGTTACTCTTTTCCACTTACACATTTGATGCGCGATTTCAAGTTCGCTACATGGCTATATATATGTATATAGTGAAATACTTTGTAATATACAAATGTTCTTATCCACGATAACCTCTAACGTGCAAACTCATTCACACTATAAGTTACCTAATAAAATTGTTACGCAGCTCCACACTGAGTTAGCTTCGTTTCTTACCTACATATGTAAAGAAATTTGAATATTACTTAATTAATGTTTTAAAACATTTCTCTTGACGATTTACTTACATAAAAGTCATTCAATGTTATTTCCAGATATCTTAGACGAATACTATAAATAAATATGGGTGTACCAGCAGGTGATGTTGAGAAGGGCAAAAAACTCTTTGTCCAGCGTTGCGCTCAGTGCCACACTGTAGAAGCTGGCGGCAAACATAAGGTCGGACCCAATTTACACGGCATTTTTGGTCGTAAGACTGGCCAAGCAGCCGGTTTCGCTTACACAGATGCTAATAAAGCTAAAGGTATTACCTGGAATGAAGATACGCTCTTTGAATACCTAGAAAATCCCAAAAAATATATCCCTGGCACAAAAATGATATTCGCTGGCCTAAAGAAACCAAACGAACGTGGCGATCTTATTGCCTATTTGAAGTCAGCTACTAAGTAAGCGTCTGTGTCACAACAACGACAACAAAAATAGCGAAAATAAATAAAATAATTAGAAAGAAACCTCACTGCAAATACCTATTACCACCACTAGAAACAAAATAATAATATTAATCATCATTGCTCTTACTTTTAAGTTCTTTATAAAATATGTAAAAAAGAAAATTAAGCCACAAAAGTTATTGCATCACTATAAAAATTGTGGCTATAAGGAGGTTTTTTTAAGCAAGTGCTAGAAACTCCTTTTCTCTTATTCTGCGTAAATGATAATTGTAATAATTTAAAAAAGAAGATTTTTCTTCATAGGACAATTTATATAATTATGTGTAAAGTTAAACAACAATGACTTAATAATAAACGAAAATATTTTAATTTCACGTCGCAAAACATGTTAATAAAATATAAAATAAGAGAATGTAAAAAACAACTCTCTACTCATTATTACCATTAAGAAATCGAGTAACAAGTTTCGACCTCGTTGCGTCCATCCGGATATAGGAATTTGTGAAACGTTTGTAACGTTTAAAAGAAGGCAACGATACCATAAGGTATTTTTCTAATTAAATATCTGGAACAAATATAGAAGGCTGAGTGTTTCTTACGTGTATTTCTTGAAATAAAATATTACCGAAAGCAAAGATCAAAAGACTGTGCAAAAATTGTACCCTTTTCGTCGCTATCGAACATTAAAGATCGGCCCAAGGCGAGAGGCTTTTGTGTAGTGTCTCGTTTTTTCGAAGAAGAGAAAGGGAACTTCATGCAAATTCAATATTAATAGATAGCGTAAAAGTGTCAATCTTCTGGGTAATACAAATAGTCTGTCTCTTCAATTTGCAAGCATCATTGTTTCAAGTTTTATTAAAAAAAGGGGAATTTTGAATATCGAACCTTGGCTTTAGTAAGTTCTACTTTTCAAAGTCAACGCAACACTGAATAAAGCAAGCTCTGTTATATAGATGTTAAACATACGCCCTGTGAGCCGAGAAATAACGATTAATGAAAATGATTGGCCCCATAATTTAAGTTGAACATTTTTGCAGGCATAAGACCGAACAAAATATTGATTTTGCAGATGGTATGACATAAATCTCTTCAATAATTTTATAATAGATTTGGACTTTCCATAAAGTCAAAGCCAAATCTATGCTTGGTTTTATCTTTGGAAGCATAGTTTTAGATAGGTTTGCTTGGATTTATCTTCGAAAGCATAGTTTTAGATAGACCATTTTCGGAATCGATTTAAAGTTGTCTGTCCATCTGACTGTTTCATGTCTGTCTACGCATATTCGCGTTTAATGTATTAAGTGTTTGTAAAAATTTTGATCAACGACTTCTGCAGGTAAAAATGATGAACAATTGGGAAATACCAGTGTACATAACGATTGAATTCAATGGTTTTGACCTTCCTCTACATAAAATAACAGTTTTCCATTTAGTATTATTGATTCATTCAGCGTACGCCGACGCTAATTATGAAGCATTCAAAATTCTTCTTCCAAATTCAGTACTTTCGTTGTTTATTTCAAGAAATCTACCGCCGAAGCCCACCAAACAAGTTCAGAGGCTTAACGTGACACTTCTCCATCATATACCAATTGTCGGGTTTGCTTCCAATGGTTTAGAACTGGCAACACGAATTGACTGAAAATGCCATTTTTTGACCACTTGTTGCAAGAGCTGTCCGGGATACGCTGTTGCAGCTCGAATGGGAAGTTCTGTGTGTAAATGCTTTAAGCTTTAAGATACTAAGAAAGCTTTTTGACTGTAGATGCTTTAAGGTTTAAGCCAACTTGCGGCCGTTTAAGCAAACTTGCGGCCGTTTAAGCAAACTTGCGGTCATTTAAGCAAACTTGCGGCCGTTTAAGCATAAATACGAAGAGCAGATATAAATAAGAACGAAGAGCAAATATAAATAAGAACTGAGCGCCTCTCGGCGAAATACAGATTTGTGTATAGATGCTTTAAGCTTTAAGAGACTAAGAAAGCTTTAAGCATATTTGCGGTCATTTAAGGTTAGAGAAGTATTTTGCGAAGGAGCCACTTGCCTTTTTTCGTTTCGCAAAGGGATCTTGATTATTAAGGCAACGAAAGAAAATGTAAAAATTAGAAATAATAAATTTGCGTGGCTTTCCTATTTGCCTAGCTGATCTTTCTATGGCAATTGGATAGTCGAATCCGCATGCGAAAGAGATTTTCCTTCCTTTCTTCTGCCATACCCAGCGTACTCACCAGATATGGCGCCTCCTGATTACAACTTGTTCAGATCGATGTAGCATGGCTTAGCTGACACGCGCATCTGCAATTTCGAAGAAGTGCGAAAATGACTCGGTGGACGGATCGCTGCCAAACCAATATAAGTTCTTTCGACATGATATTGTAAAATGTTGTGGAAAATGATGGAAAATATTTTGAATAATATACGTTGTAAGTGAAATATATGTTTTTAAGTGAAGGAGTGATCAAAATTGTTACAAACGCCTAATGTATTCTTTGTGAAATTCTATGTACTCACGTGATTTGGCCCAAGTATCAACCCTGCTGAATCTGGTTAAATATAAACATTTTCGGTTTGTTCTGAAGAAATTCTTGCATTGAACAAATTTACAATTTTCAAAATTTCTACACCAAAATCATCGAGTAATGGTGGTCCAAATTCTTGAACCTTCTCCTACAGAACCGTTTCTACGAAAAATAAACATTTACATGACGAAAAGGTATAATTTTTAATATTCCGTGATAAAAACTATTCCATAATAATAATTTGGCATAAAAATTATCTGTGCCTAATTTGTACCACGTAGGTCTATCCATTATGTTTTTAAGAATCCCATGAACTGTAGCAGCAATTTATCATGAATATTAAGTGTACCAAATTATGAACACACTATAATATTGGGTAGGAGTGGTCAATTGTACAGGTGCTACATCATCGTCCATAGGACATGTGTTCAAATTTGGGTACACTTATCTGCTATAGTTTATGAGTAATCAGCAAAAAACCAATTTTTTATTCCTTTTGCAAAACAGAGATGTTCTCAGTTTAGGAGGTGCTGTGGGCGTGTCCTTCGACCGATTTGGTCCATTTTCAATAGCAATCTTCCAATATTTCCGCCAAATTTGAAGTCGGTGGCTTTATTTTTGCGGCCAGCAGAATGTTTACAACAGACGTTACACAGACGGACAGACGGACATGCTTAAATCGATTTACAATTTTATGCTGATCAAGAGTATATATATTGGGGGGGCCCTTGATGCTTCCTTCTGAACGTTGCAAACATTTTGACGAAATGAGTATAACGAAGTGTTAGAAAACCCTAGAACTTTCCATTTGCAGCTCGACTTGTATCAACAATTTGGTTGACTATTTAAAATATTTATTAATTGATACTAATTGAATCGTATTTTACGAACAACAAAATTTTTGTTGACTTTTTTAGCAACCATCGTGCTACTACTTTCCTATTCACTCACACTTGCGACAGTTTATGATTGCGAAGAAAATTTCTAAACTTAACCTAAAAGTGAAGAAGTATTGAAAATGAATCGAATCGCAATAACCGCATTAATCAAATTAGGCTTAGAATATTTATTGTGAATTAAGCAAGGTTAACAGTGATACATATACATATATGCTGAGCATAACTATAATAATAATACCGGATTATATTATTCTAAAATTAGGCTTTGCCAGTGATAGGAGCCGAAGTTTGCTTTTGATTCTCATTCTCTTTTTCCAGCTGTTTGCCGAGGTATTCCCTAAAGAAAAACGTTAGAAAATAAAAAAATATGTTTTCGAATATTGACATTATAGCTTGAAATCTTGATTGAGCGGAACGGGATGAGGGATGGATGACAATTCTGATAAAACAGATAAATGAGTGATGAGAATAAATAATGGCTTTCGTGTTCATTGCATAAGCAACTCACCAGTTGTGAACCATCAATTTTTGTACGGCCAATAAAGCTTCATAACGCACATTTGGATCTTCGTGACCTAGGAGTTGCATAACAATTTGCTTACCTCCCAATTGTTCCAGAACACTATTGTAAATGCTAAGATAATTATTTTTTCAAATTGAATTGAAAATGGGAACGTACTGTTTGCCTCTAGGATAATGACGTACGTATTCACCGATATCAAAGCAAGCCACTGACAAAATAATAGGATCTTTCGAAGTCTCCAACAAATGCACCAAAATACGCAACAACTCGTAGTTTTTCTCATTCAAACGCTGAGCATTTTCACGCCAGAATTTCGCAGACTTATGCACCGGCGACCATTCTAAACGTGCGCTACGCAACTCGGTAGCATATTCATCGAACGAACTGAGATCCTGTACAGAGTTTTGAAGCCTCTGAGTAAGATATTCAACATCGGCGGAAATATCTTCATCATCGAAGCGACGTTGTTCTAAAATCGACAACTGCTTAAGAACCTTACATTGTACCATGGCAATGCAGTGTTCTTTGGCTACTTGAGGATCGGTAGGTTTCTCGATCAAATTGCGAAAAACGGCTAAAATAATGCGAGTGACCTGGTAATTAATTAGAAAAGCTATTAATTACATCACTTTATAATGCGATAAACATTTTGCACCTTTTCTTTTGCGCAATCGTTGAGAATATCAGCTAAAATTGGTATGACGCTAAACTTGTTCATCTTTGTAGCCAACAAAGGATTGAAGGTTAAAACCCATAGGCAGAATACCAATTGATATTGAACCTTTGAAAGCAGACCAAGGTTATGCATTTGAGAAGTATGGTTTGGATTGAGGAAACAGGAAAAACACGCATTGTGAGAACTTACCTGAAAATTAACGCGAGAAGATAAGATCCTGACCAATGTACTTATGCCGTCTACGCTGACGAAAGCGAAACGATAATCGTCCACACGCAACATCATTTGCAAGCAACGCGCCACCGACTGAATATATTCGTTGGCCTACATTCAAATGTACGTCAATATTTTATTGATAACTTTTTCTGTATAAAACGCGGATAATGTGTTAATAATTGTTAACAGCGTTATATGTGACTACAGCCTGCTGAATTCCAAATTTATGCTACTTTTTTTTTTGCACACTTATATTACCCAAACAATAGACATGAATAGCTAGAAACCGACACCGACACCGACACCGACAGTGAAGAAGAAGAGGAAAGAACATTTATTTTCTAAATTGCTTCTTCACGACATGAACAAGTTAGTAGAGGCTAGGTTAATCAAAGTGGGGATTGAAAGGATGAAACATTTCAATTTCCAAAAAACAAAATCCTATCCTATAACTATTGCATAGTTTGGGTAAAATTTTGTACTGTTCTATATCGATGAATAAAATCTGAAATGGAAATGTGTTGTTTTTTAGCACTACCGGTATTATGGTTTTGTTTTCGGCATTAGCGGTTTGCTGCTCCACATTGAATTCACGATAGGTTTCGTGCTGCTGATGGGTTTGATCATGATGCGATCCATGGAGATTGTAACCATGGCCGTGACCATGACCGTGATGATGGCCGTGTGTATGCACCACAACAACAGTTTGTACACGTTTTGCCAAATCTGCCATGTCCTTTAAATATGCCTTGCACTGCACGCACGCACATGTATATGTACATATATACATATATGTTTATATGGGTGTGTCAGGTGGTAATTATACAGACATGTTGCATTTGTTGACATATGGCATTTTGTGCCGAGAAGAAAGGAGGTAAGAAACATTTATTACACATATTAATGCTTATTATCATACACTAAACGCTAACACACAAACGGAATCCATTTAAGTGACGATCAATCACGTTAATAACAAAGAGGTCGCCGTAGTTGCATGAGAAACGTTTGCATCACAGGTTAGGGTTAAAAGAACACATTTCGAAGCAATTTAACAAAGAGTTGCGTTAGTTTTGAACATATAAAGTGCTGTTAATTTCTGCCGTACAATTCACACGTCGATTTAAATTTACATACATAGAAACAATTATAATTGTTAGTGATACTCAATTAGTAGATTACAAAATGGTGGTCTAAGAGGTGTCTTCCTTATGTCGATATGGCACACTTCTGATTTAGCAGAATTCAATTTATAGAAACATATAGATATCGTTCATATTAAATTTTACAAACCGTTTCCTTTCTCATTTACTATTGCACTCTTGTCTTAATGTTATCAAGTTTGATGGATTATTTTGTTAGTACAAACATACAGAGAAATACTTGTTTGAGGGACTCATTAACAGTTGCCAATATCGACTTATGGAACAACACCACATGTAACAATTAAAATGGATGAAATATTTGTAATGTACATAAAACGATTTTAGTATAATTTCGCATTTTCTATATAAAGTTATATGTTATCCTGTAACTTGAATTTTCTTGTTTTAAAAAAGATAATGACGTATAAAATAGCTCGTAAAGTAATAATCTATTGCATGCCGCCTTATAAATATAACAGAAAGGAAGAATGAACACCTGGCCTGTCATATCGATTGACAGGCCAGTGAGCCACATTTCATCTCAGTAGAGAAAGAATATCCTTTTCTTCTTTCTGTACCGTATACCACTTCTAGCACAAATGTAAACTTTGCAATCTTCGATTATATTGACCGATTCATAATCACTTTCTGAATCGATTTAAGCTTGTCCGAAATTTTTATTTTCTTGTGCTGATCCAAACCACAGGTCGCAACTTTTGAGATATGTTGATGAAATGATGGCCGAAGGACAAACGCCATCGCAAGCATCGTCTTAGAAGGAAAACTGTTACGTTTGCCACTGTCCATTACCATCTTATACCGTAACCATCTTATTAACATTGGATCAGGGAAAAGGTTATAGAGTTACGTTTGTAAACTCTGGTCAACAGTCGTTAAAAAAGCGATGAAAGCAAAGCGACAGTTTCGACCCATATGACTGGACACAAAAGAACACTCAATATTAGGGCATAACATGAATTAATGCGAATCCCTGCCAGCACAAGATAAAACCAAAGCATTTCATCGATTTTAATAGAAAAATTACAAGACTTTATCGTTCAAGGTAATCCATAATGCGAGAGTAAGACGTAGAAGAAAACAAAAATCCTGTTATATTCTCCAACAATAAAACAATACAGATCATGCAGATACTTAAAAATGGTCCCAATGGATATCAAAGCATGGAAGATGTTCTGATTTTAGTTAGTTGTTCACGACAATAACATGCACTTGAAGGGCGGCATGAAATAAATTATCGCTCGAGAAATATGTATATATAAATATATTTATATATGCATATATAAATATATTTATATATGCGTATATAAGTATATATATATATGCATATATAAATATATTTATAAATATATTTATATATATTCATTTATTTACTTATATATTCTAAATTAGCCACAAAGTAATCTTCATTTCATAACCTTCGCTAGGATTAATGGAATTTGCAAATTATTCCATTTAACAATTTTTTAAGATAACAATCAAAGTTTTCTTATTTGCAGCGCATTAGGCGGAAATCAATAAAGGTTTTTAAATAAGCGAATGGCTATGAAAAATTCAACAGAATGTTGTGCTTATCCGCGGAATTTGTTTGTACTTACATGGATGGTGAGTTGATCCTTTAAGAATTGTAAATAGAAATTCAAATCGGATTTTGGAATATTTTCGGTTCCCCAACAAGCTAATTTCGCTATAATACGTGATGACATATGAACTATGAAACCGTCTTGGCGATTTAGTAAGTTTAGGAATGGACCCCATATATGTTCCTTGCGTTTATTAGCATAGTCATGGAAGTAAGCTACGTGCACACGATCTTCCTGCAACAGATCGTCGATCATAACTAGTATGTATTGAATAGTAGAATCTTTGGAAACATGAGATAGCAAATTCAGTAAGGTTTTGACGGATTGCGAAGGATTCGCTTGCATATAAACAGATTTTGATGTATCCAAACTTGTAATGCACTGGAAATCTTCTGGCGATATCATCTGTGATTGCATATACGAAGCCCAATTGATAGGTTTATTACGTATTTCACCTGCTTGCTGTTGTAGCACAGAGGTCGCAGCAATCATATCTGATAAAGATGACATTTAAAAATGATATAAAAGTAATATAAGTTTCGATTTTTCCATCTCAATTCATCTTACCAATATTCTCGTTGGGCATTTGAATATAATCTTTCACGTTTGCCATTTTGGATATTATAATTTTATATGATAGGTGAGAAAATTGTTTCAAAACTTATTTGCGTATTACCGAAAATTTATTTCTTTAAACCGTTAGAAGTGAAAAATAATTTTCTCTAGTACAAGTATAATGGAAGAATTCAGCTGACGAGTCTTGTGACTTTTGGCTTCGTGACAGCTGTCTGACATATTTATTATCGTCGTTGTCGATAATTTTCTCCTATTGTTGATAACATATGGTTATTATTTACGGAGCAACAAAGAAAGAAGCAAGCCAACATGAAGAGTTTAGTTAGTACAACAAACTTTGTAATCCAGGGTTGTAATATTTGATTTCATTCCATATCAGTGTTGCATTTCTGCAAGAACAAGTCCAAGTTAAAAAACAAAATCAAAATTTTAACAAACACGTACTCATGCATACTTAACACAATTTTAAAAGCACGAAGCGTTGCAAAAACTGGTAAGTTGTAAATATAATTCAGCATATGGCATCAAAAGAAATTAAAAGCATTTGTAAAAAAAGAAAAATAAACTGCCATTATAAGACAAAACCAATTAAATTGCTTGCATTTCTGCTTTCAGCATTTTGCTAGTTACGTTTTTCATTTATGCAGCCTTCACATATTTTGACAAACATAGCACAAATTAAACAGAGGCACATCGGCTTTTTGTGAGATATTCGAATTCAGAGAGCGATTGTAAGTCCTTCATTATTTTGTGTAGAACATTCCTATCTTCTTTTTACTATAAAAATTTTAGGCGAATTTAATGACTAAAAACGGAACTTCGCACATCTTTTATGAAGCGGAAAAACAATGATTTTCTCTCCAAATGTCAAAAGCAAAAAAGGAGCAAATACCAAGTGGCATACGACACCTTTTCCTACAGTTGATAGGCAACTAACTGGAATTTTTACTGGAGTCTCAGTAGAGGTGTGTGAAAACGCGGACATAATTGAACTTTACACAAATGGAAACTACGGAAAGGGTACAAAGTCTCGGAGCACGCCCCAAATAATGCGTAGCGAAAACGTAACCCATAATCCTGAACGAAACGAGGAAACCTTAGCACTAAGTCTGGAAGAAGCGTTCTTTTTAAGTTATTATTTAAAAGTGCTTGCAATCAATAATATCCAAGGCGAGAGATTGGAGTGGTTTGAAATGTTGCAGGAATGCGAAACTATCAATAGGAAGTTCGTGTGTAACTTGGCAGCTTACATTTATTTGAAATCCAAATGTTGGATTGTCAAAAGTGGCTTCAAATTCGGTTCAAATTTTTGTAAGTAGCTGCGATTACTAAACTAAACTCGCCGTTTATTAGCGTTTTAGTAATTTATAGAAAGGGACCCCGCTTTTATCATGCCAGCTTCGCCGTTTCAATATCATGTAATAACGAAGCATGCGCTCATCTTGTGGTTAAAAACATTAAAGGATTGCAGCGTATAGCAGAAACTTCAGACAAAGATATTCTGCTATTAGACGTCAATAAACCTTCAGACTTCCAGATGCGCAGTTTAGAGGACATTTCTCGTTTGGCAATCAGTGAATCCGTGATAAGACGTTTCAATTACGCGGCGTTTGTGCAAAATAAAGCACAAGAGAAGTAAAATAAAACGAGTTTTATTAGTTACATTAATCCTTTTGTAAATGTCTTAGACTTTTTCCACTCTATGCTTTTTCGGTACACCTGTACGCCTATATTCCGAGCGTTCTTGTAAATAAATCTGTTTACATTCTTCTTTGAAATTTTCGTTTTGATACCAAGACGTGAGGCAATCCTTTAAAGCTGAATTTTCTTTGCGACATGTGATTACCATTGATATACCATTCTCTTTACAGCAAGATTCAAAGGCTTTGACCTCCTTATTACAATGAAATTCTTTAGCCCGATCTCGCATAACCTTCGGAAATGAAAAGAAGCTTATTGAAGTTCTATGAAAATGAAAAACTAACCTTCGGTATCATCACTTCCATTTCAACTTTACGCAATGACAAATCTTCTGGATCGCCTGTAACAAGCTTGCTGGCGTCTTAAAAGGCACTTTTACTAGTGAATAATATATTTACCCTTGCCATGTGGGTTCCTTGGATTAAAAGAACCACTAGCTCCTTCCACGTTCATGCTCGTCATAACCACATTTGTCATAACAAATAAGAATAACAGCGAAAAGCACACGGATTATACAGTTGCGGCACTTCTGACGTTAGCGTAAAATGTAAATAAAAGACATCTGACTGTAGCAACTGATAGGTGCATCAATATGTTTGTTTGCTTAATAAATTGCTTAAATTCTACATAAATTATAAAAAATACATAAGCAAGTTCTTGCTTTATGGATGAATTTAGTAAACAAAAAACATGTGTTAACATGAGGGTAGGAAAAGAACAGGAAAAGAGGAAATTTATGAAAGATGTAAGAAAAACTCATGGAAAGAAACGGAAAGGAGGACGGGGAAAAACTTACATTACTAGGAAAATTATTGGATGAAAAAAGTCAGTAAATATTTATATCAGTAACTTATTTAGCGATTTCCACTCTTTGCTACTAAAAAAGAAATCACGCGCAAGCTTGCGAGCAAATGTAAAGAGCTAAACACAATGTTTGTGCGGCGCATCATGCATGCAACTGTCAAAATATGAGATAGTTGTGGATGTTGATAGACAGCTTTCATGGGCTGGATTGGTAACTCAAATAAAGAACTTTATTTGAAAAAGGCCTTATATTTTCTTTAATTGGTCTACCGTTTTCGGTCATTTGGAATCGCTTTTCAACTATAACTCGTTTTCATAGCTGCCATCGATATATTCATTTTGTCAGAATGTTTTCAACACACAGCAGGAGACTTCGTGGACTCTATAAGTTTTTGCGGAGTACCAAACTTTGAATGATTTAAATGTATCCGTCTTTCCCTTTTGCAGAAACATTTATAAATTCTAGTACGTGGGTCGGTATAAAAAATGGGCGAAATCATGCCCACAGTAAAGCGTAAACTGAATGCAGTTCTATTTTTATCAGCGAAAGGTTATGGATTTTTGTTCATTACTCATAAATTATGAAAAATTGAAGGTTTAAATTTTCTTAATGCATTTTATGGGGGCCATTCTTGTTCGCGTTCAAAAATGGGAATGCTCGATCACTTAAACACAGTCATAATTGATCAAATTTTCACTCTTCACATTTTTGACGTCTTCTACTTACAATTCATAAGGCAAAACCACACAACGTTAAATTATTATGTGTATTGCACAAATGGAGACACTACGCCTTCAATTGGAAAAAATTAAACACGCCCACTTGTTATTATAAAATGCCAAAATTTACTTGGTTTACTTGGTGTACATGATAATTTTCTCACTTTTTATATTTATATCCTATTTAACCTATACCCTATGTATGTAACATCTAGAACGACCTAAGATAGATCTACCTTTTATATCCTTCTGTCTGTCCGCATTTTGTTGCTTTCAGCTCGCAGGTTGTAATTTGATGATGATACGTGGAATACCGACGCGTTTCGTCTCTAACACGAATCTATTTGAAATGAATTGGACTGGACTACTTTCACGAGCACTCCGTGTACAATGCCTTGTTCTGGAAAATCATTTTATGAAAAAATATTGCAGTTTTCCAAGTTTCCCGACAAAAATCCTTGATTGACAGTATTTCGACATTCCAAGTTGATCGGATGGGACAATTGTTTCAAGTCCTTGCCATATAACGGTTCTGAATCTGAATTAAATAACCGAATTCGTTCCGTGACTGAACGGGGTATAGAGTACTGGGTATTGTTGAAACCGTATGTATTCAGATTTTGCAACTTTTGTCAAAGATAGCACCACTAGCATGATGCGGTGGAATGTGATGTTGACCAGCCCAAGCTTGGTTTGTCCAATGAAACGAAGTAGATTTCAACAATGCCGCAAGCATAAAACGCTCACCTGAAGAAGGATTTCAGTTTTCAGATTGATCAAGTCCGTCAATGTTGCAGTTCAGACGAAATTACGTCTTGTTGTTGAGAAGAATGGCAATGGAACACGATCGACATTGCATCGTCATCATACATACATTATTTTGTTCAGCTTGCCCTATTCTGCATCTTAGTGATGGCGTTATGAAGGTTATATGTTGTGCCAAACTCTTCTACGAAATGCTCAATTGTTTCCTTAGGAAAGCCATTTCATAGACCGTGCATAGCCTCTAGGAATGCCATAACCACACCCTATCTTGATAAAAAATTTTCTTAAGAGCCAAAACTGCACAGAATATGGTTTCATATTCAAACGGCAGGACTTCCTAATTTCAAAGATCGAAAGAAACCGCAAAACTCGCGATGTAATCCATTAATAAGCCATTAATCTCCTAAAAAATCAGCAAAATATTTTGCTTAAATATAATGTTGTACCTGGAGATCTCGTCTGAAGTCGAATATACTTTGGATATATATTCTCGACACCATTAGCAGTAACTCAAGGGATGTCTCCTATAGTTGCGAGCACGGCAGTTGTCAATAGTCAGATTTATGTAGCGGTTGGTAAATAATGCGCTTCTTTAAAGAAGCAATTTAATAATTGAATGGTATGTATTATATTTATTACATATACACACATACAATGTTAAAACAAAACACAAATACATTGTTAAAGCAAGTAAAAGCACCATAGTCGGCCACGTCTAACCATTAAATGCACTACACGACTTTTCAAAATAAGACCTCTATTCTATTTTATTCGAAGTATTGGAAAAAGTGCACCGATCGGTACCATTTTTGATAGCCTTCGTCTTTGAGTCAAATCTCATCGCGATATCTCAAAAATGTGAAGAAAAGAAGGTGGACGGACGGACAGACAAAGAAAGTGAGTCTGAGTCGAGCGTTACAATAAAAGGTGAGTCTATCAAAAATATTCCTTACCTCGTCCAGCTATTTTATAGCAGAGGTGGCCAACCAAATTACCATCTTGACAAGTGATCGCTCTGCCATTTTGCACACACATTGAAACATACTTTACCTCGTTCGAGTTCATGATCCTCTTTATATTCTATCTGTTGGCCACCTACCTCTACTTCAAACTGTAGTTACAAGTATTTTTCAACCTGAACCCTAATATTATTTTAATAAAAACTTATCGCTCCTTCAAATCCTATTTAAATATGAAAGTTTTTATCGGAACCAACAAAAACACTCAAACGCATGGTGATATGGAACCTCTTTGTAAATGAGTATACGATAGAGTTTGTATCAGGCATATAGGGGCGAATGTCTGTAGAAAAAAAAATAAATAAAAATAAATATATGAAAACTCAGTACTCGATCAGATTTCGCGGAGTGAACATCGTTCCAGAGGGTAGTTAAAGTAAATATGTTTTAAATTCTTTCATCTTTCAATCAGCAAGAACTTGACATATTTTATGTAAGAAATTCAAATAGTGATAAAAACAAAATAATGTTCATTTCCGGTCCTTGGCTTGTCTCGCGGTTAGCATTTCTCATATACGGGATAGTTGTGTTTTCAGCGACGAGTGTGCATTGTAAGTGAAAAATAAAAATAGAAATCAGTCTATAAAAAACAAAAAATATTCTTTCACAAAATTTATTATGGCGCCACGTACGTTCGTTCTTCGTAATGTAAAAATTCTTAGAATTTAAAAAAAATTAATAATAAAATACTGATAATAAATAATTATATTGGTTCTGTCGTTGTATTGTGTTAAGGTGACGACGAGAATGACGATACAAATTCATGGAATATTACGGTGATGGAAAGACTGCGTATGCAACTCTTTACAAATTACGATAAGAATGCTTATCCTTTGATTAGTTCCGGTATCCGGACAAATGTAAGCATGGGATTATCGATTATCTACACCGACATTGATGAATTTGATGGAAAAGTTACGTTACATGGTTGGTTGCATCTTGTAAGTCGCAGAAAATACATTATTATCAGAATAAAAGATTAATAAACTTTACAGCGTTGGCAAGATGAAGATCGTACTTGGACTCCCGAATTGTTTGATAACATAACCACAATACATACAAGTCCAAATGAGGTTTGGAAACCGGACATCACTTTATTCAATAGTGCCGGCAACGAGGGTGACTATGTCGGGGAGACACAAATTGTATTAACATTCGAGGGCAAGTTTATTTGGGTGCCACCCGTTCTCTACACAGCCTATTGCAATTTAAATCTGAAATTGTGGCCTTATGATGTGCAAATTTGCCAATTGAAAATTGGCTCTTGGACTTGGACGCAGATTGATTCGTCGTTTGTTAATTTTAAAGAAACCCTCGATTACAAAGACATTGTGGAGTCTAGCGAATGGGAAATAATTGATGCAAGAATTGCATATCATATGAGCAATTTTTACAACTACATTGAATACACATTTCAGTTGGAACGCCGCTCTTCTATGTATACCGCAGTGATCTTTACACCCGCATCTTGTATCGTCTTGCTAACGCTTTCTTCGTTTTGGCTACCAGTGCAGATGGGTGAGAAAATTCTCTTAAACGGGGTTATGATAGTGATAGTAGCAGGATTTCTTATGTATTTCGCGCAACTCTTACCCATATTGGCTGAGAGTACACCGCTTGTTGGTAAATATCTGAAAAAAGTTTAACTTACCTGACATAGAAAAGGCTGAATGCACAACTCTTTATCCCTTAAAAGTTCTTCCACGACAGGTACACTTTGGCTTAATGAGTTTATTAAACTACAATAACTAACAATATTCCAAAGCAAGCTATTTCACTCATCTGGGTATTCGATATTTTTTAGGTAACTTAAATCCACACATACGTCCTCTACTAAAATCATATGTAAAGCGAAGATAGTGCAGTGCAAACGTGTTTTCCTTTTTATACCAAACACCACTTGTGATACAAGGATAGATTAAGTATCAGCAGATGTATACAAAGCCCACAAGGACTTGATCGATTCAGAACCATTTCCCGATTTCTAAGCTTCTCTGTCCCTCTGTCTGCCTTAGGAAGAATGCTATTAAAAATAGTTCGGATCGGACCATGTGTCTAACCACCTCCCATAAAATGCGCTATTTTGAAAAGCTTATCTATGGATGACTGTATGTTCATGTGGAGCGTTTAATGGTGACCCGTGCCTCACTACATAGTATTTTTACCCCTTTTTCAATACATAGGGAATTTTTTAGAAATAGAAAAAAAATTATTTTAAATTAAAATTTTTTAAAATATTTTGTGGCGAGTACCAAATTTTCATTCGCAATTTATTATAATCAATAGCTCGTTTTTTTTATGCCGAATCTCAGTAAGAACGAGATTTCACCCCTTTTTCTATACTAAGTATAGAAGAAGTCTACTATTCTACCACTTAAAGAAGCATCTCCAGGATTATATACATATACACATATATGGAGATATTTTGTTCGATGCTTCTTTACATTTGTATATTTAAATATTGCTTTTTGTTTATTTCTAAAAGATATACATATATATATATGTATATATATGTGCACGCTTGTAAAGTTAATTCGATTTATCTTCATCTGTTAGAACATGCAAGTCTAGCGTGCGAAGTAAATATTCTGCGCTTCACACGCCCGCAAAAAACATGCCTCTTATATATTGCAATAATTTTCGCTTTGAAATTATTCGATCCTAGCATTATATCGATATCTGGTGAAAATGATTGAACACTCGTTCGATTCATTAAAATTATTCCAATTGCTGGTCGGGTGTTTTTTTGCGGAAACATAACGTGGAAGTACTTCATGCATATATATAGCCAGCTTGACCAGCTTGTAGTTCTCATTTTGGTGACGTTCGCTTACAATGACCACGAAAATCTCAGGATGGGTACCTAAATTCGGTTTGGCACGTTTCTTTCTGCCGCTGTCAGGGACGTAAGCGTGAGAGTCAAGTGTTTTTGTTTTTCTGTTACACAACGTTGAGTAGTTCATGGCGGTCTTGAACAAATAACACATTTAAGTCATCTATAAGTTTTTCACTTTTTTCGCTTCAGGAAGATTTCCCGTTCAGCCATTGGATCGGATTGTTGAGTAAAGGCATAATTAATGCTTGGGCCACTTTAAACCTAGGCTATGCGAGCGCAGGATACAAATTAAATGGAGTCTTTTGAGATGTTAGGCCACTGTAACTTTTTCGGGAAATCAATTTTTCTCTTATTGGGTTGAATGATCCTTTCTATAGCCATAAATGGCGTAAACAGACGACATCAATTTTTTTATTTTTCCCGTTATCTTTATTTTATTTCTCCCATTATCTTTAAAATGCCATTCTCTAGTGAAACACGTAGGATATTTTTGATGAGTTCGCTTAAAGTGTTTTTATTAACGAAAGAATATCTTTTGCCATAGGCATCAAGATTAAATGACTTTTTCTTTTAATTTACATTTTGACCCGTTACGCTGCAATGCTCCTTAAATTAATAGTGCCTAGCGATAGTTAGTCGGGTCCTGCCATTTTTTAATATTTTTCAGAAATAGTTTTTTTTTAATTTTTACATTTACGCTCAACAACTTTGCCAAATATTACTGTTCTATTACCCTTCCTTTCGTATAAAAAAACATTATTGTGAAACTGCTATTTTAGGCTGCTACGGTGGCCTTACTCCTTACGACTACACGAAGCCAAGAGATTTATTATTATAGATTACAATTGTAATGGAGGATGGAAATCTTTTAACTGTACACCTAATTCTCTTTTTACACGATAGATATGTCCGCAAACAATTCGTGTAAAAGAAGATATTGGCTAAGTGAAAAATAGTAGATTGTTTCCAGAGCCAAAAATCTCTTCTCTATACATAATTCGCGGAATCCCACTTATATAGGGATATAATGAATTGTGGAAAATGTAAGGCGAAGTTGCAATGCATACTTGGGAGGACTGAGAATGAAAAAATCCATAGAAACTTAAAAAAAAAGTTCATAAAAAGAATTCATAAAATATTGAAAATCGGGTTAAAGTGAAACAATTCGTGCAAAAAGAGAATATTTTCTTTTTAACCCGGATTGAATAAAATGTCGTGTAAAAATATAACTAAAGGTATTATTTTTATTGTAATGCACAGACATAAATGGACTTCTTACGCTCCAATTGGTTGAGATTCTCAATACAATAGAATACAATATAATACACCTGAGCATTCGCAACTGACAAACGTGGATTAAATTTGCTTCTCATCTTCTTAGGCCATAACTTCTCCAAAGAAAATGTAAAGTTTTTCAAAGATTTTTCTGAAAACCTGGATACCTTTACACAAAAACCCAGCTGAGGAAATATTTCTTTAATTTAAAAGCTTTTCGCCATTTTATGATAAAGAGTGAAAGAGGAAGCCTTTTCTATAGTGTGAGACAAGTTAAGTAAAGTGATTTTTTTTTAATTAATAAATTTTTTTACTTGTAGTACTTTTCTATAGCGCCAGCCTATTGCTATTGAGTTTTTCGACCATAATAGCCGTAACTGTTTTGTATCTCTCCACCACAAGTCACAAACAACGTGTACCGAAATTTATACAAAATATTTTGCATGGATCCTTAGGACGAATATTACTACTCACCCAGTTTACTGTGGAAGCCGAGCCTCCTTCATTACTAAATAATGGCATCAAAGAAATGGGAGAACACGTTTACGATAGTGTTGATGCAGCGGATGTTATAGCTGACGGCACCACCACTAGTAACGCACAGTCGTTTTCGATCACTCACAATCGATCGATACAATTTGAATGGACTTTACTATCAACGGCAATTGATCGCATTTGGTTTTTAATATTTTGCGTTATCTTTATACTTTTGGCAACGATATACGCCGTTTAGCTTAATGTAGATAAATAATCAAAAATCCTTAAATGGAAAGCTTTGAAGAATTACTTTTTCTTTTAAAGTCCAAGTTTTAAATCGTATTTATTATAAGAGAAAATTCTTCTTTTAATCTTCTTTACTACAATATATATTTAAAACTTATAGATATATATATAAACATACGGTTTAATTGCACTACATACATAATACATATATATATCTACAAATCACTAATCACTAGATATAATAATAGATAAATATTTAACAAAAAAGAAAAAAAAACAAGAAAAACACCCAAGATTTCTGGCATCCGATGCGTAGAAGATCTAAGTTTTACTTTAACTATACATATGGAGTATTGTTCACCGGGGAAAAGTTAATGTCTTTTCGGCCATTTGTCCAGCAAACGTAGGTTGTCACCGCCGCAAAGTGAAAATGTCGCAAATTATGCTAAATTATTTTATTGAAAGCTAATACGAATGTAAAATTTTGCCTAAAAATTATATAACAACAACACTGACTTTTTATCATTGCATAAAGTGAGCTACTAGACGATCCCCCGACTCGAATCGCAGCTATTCAACGGCCTGATAAGTTTAAACCGAACACAAATAGCTTTTATAAGGCGACCAGGCGAACAAATTGTAGTGACCACTGTACTTCTTTTCCATCGCTTATTTAAGCCGCTTTCATAATCTACACCACTTATGGTGCCCGGTATATTAAGTTTAGGCGGACAGTTGTGTCACCCAAAAGAATTTGGGATGGACCAACCGCTTGATTCAGAGCCACTTTGTGAATCGATCTAAGGTAATCTGTCCGTCCGTCCGTGCGTGTTGTTCTTTTGTGTTCACTGTACAAGTCGCAATATATGAATGAAATATTCTGTTGAAATGTAGTACGCCGACGTGTTTTGGACAAGGGTTCGGATTTGACCACTTCTTCGACCACTCCCCGTATTTTTGGTGTATTATTAACTAAGTGAAGTGGTGTAGGGTCGGCCTTGTCCGACTCTAGCATCCGTATTTTTTGTTTTTGTTTCATTTTTCAACTCATGGATGGGACATATACGAAGTGGAGGAAATAAAGTGCGACATCGTAAGTAAAAACGGGGAAAATATTTAAAAAATAACACACTTGCAAGAAGTAAGTAGAGTCTAGAGTTTTTTCTATGCGTTCGGCTGGTCATCTGAATCTCTAAAAACGTACCCGTAAAGTCTTGCATTTATATTATTGACCTGTGATAACTTCCTCTTCATCGTTCGTACGAAATACTTTGTTCTTCAAAAGCAGTAAACCTTCCCGCCAGACATATAAGACTGTAACATTTAATGTGACATGCGTCTAATCCTGTCTACATAATGCGTAAGCGTTGAAATTTGTTAAAAACAAAAAATGTATCCTCACTTCCATATGCTTACGCTATGTTCTTGTAGTCATTAGTAAGCAAGCGTTCAAGTGGCCAGTAGTCACTTTAGTGAAAACAAAGGATTAACTTTTATCATTAAAAAGAATAGAGAAAATTAGAATAAAACAACCGGACAGCGCTATGGGTGGCATGTATCCCCAAACGGAGCAAATATATAATTCATGTAATTTGTCCTAAATGCTTTAGATGAAGGAGTGGATTTAAAATGTTGACGTACCACCATACGGCCAATATGAAGTGCGCGTAGCTGCAGTAGTAGTAGTTGTTGTTGTCGATGTTGTTGATGGTGTTGACGGCGATACGACCGTTGTTGTTGTAATTTGTTGGCCACTTGTAAAGTGTACTGAGTTGCCGTCCGGGGAAAGTGGCTCAGCAATGTTCGACGACGTCATTGACGCACTAGACGAAGATAGAAAACTTAGACTAGATGAGGTGGAGGCAAGATCCGTATGCAAATTGCTTGAATGGTGATGTTGCACACTGTGTTGTTGCGCAATGTATGGATGATGTGCATGGGGATGATGTGGATGATGTTGGGGATGACCAATTTTATAGCCCGTGAGCATATTTGTTGTAGGATCACAGCCCTGCGCTTGTGCCTGACACGCCGCCATAAGGCCATGGAAATCAAATTTATACGCGTAGCGTTTACCATGAACCTTAGTCATAATGTTTTTGTCGTAATAGTATCTGTAAGGAGGAAGGATAAAGTTTGCATCTATTATAACAGTTTTAAATTAAATTTCAAGATATGTGATAGCGTCAAGGCGTAGAAGGGTAGTTTCGTTAAATCACACAACTACAACACAACTACTTTCCGCGTTTGACTTTATTAGGTTGGACTGGCAGGCGCTTCACAAAGTATGAACTTGGTCGCTTACGAGAAATAGCGATTCTGCTACTGAGTCAGCAGATCAGGCGGAAGGAGATTTGAGATTTGAAAACTAACATTTGGAGCCACGGAAGGTAAAAATGCAAATACTGTGAAAATAAGAAAACAACACTCGACAATGCGGGGTGAACACCGTGGTTGAAGTAAGACGAAGAGCCACAGTCTTCGTACTCTGGCTAATATGTAGAAAGGCATCAAGCAATATATTGGTGAATGGACCGCGGTAAGTGATTCTCCAAAAATTGGGAAAAATTGTCTTGAGGGTTTTAACTTGTTAACGGTGCCGCCGGTTGTGGCACCGTCAAGCTGTCATTTGTTTTACTTTCTGCCAAATTTCCTCACTGTAGATTAATTTAAAAAAAAATTACCGGAAAATTGCGAAAGGTCGTTAAGTCGTGTGCGAATACTCAAAGCGAAGTTTAGGTACAAGGCTCGTGCTTGAAATAAACCAACGTTATTAAGCTTGTCAGTCTATGCGTCCCTCTGTTTCTCTGTCCTTCTGCCTGCCCTCGTATCCTGCGTTCAACCTAACATTCGCAATTTTTGACGTTGATTTCGTCTAAGGACGAACGCTATTGAAAATGCTTCGGATCGAACCGCTTTCTCGACCATTTCCCATAAAATGCACTAATTTAAGTGAAGCAACGTAGGGTATTTAATGGTGCACCGTACCCCGCTATAACGTTGGTGCTTATTTTTTATTAAAATCCGCTCGACAACCAAATCATTTAAAAATTCTTCTAAGTATGGATAAAAGGAATAAATGAGTTGCCAGAAAACGGGGCATTTAAAGGCGGAAACTAATATCTGTAAGTTTGCCTTTCTTATCATAGCAACTGGTTTTGTAATTGTACTGAGATCGGTGGGGTCGATGGCCATTAAACATTGGCGAAGCCCAGCAATGCAACCCAATATGTTAAATTTTAGTTAGACTGCTGTCTGTTTGTCATATCTATGTCGAACATAAGAATTTGTCTAAAATCTGACACCTCTGAGACTAGCTATAATAACTAAAGTTTAAAATATTTTAATTATTAATTATAACTACACATAATTTTGTATAATTATTATAATTATATAATAATAATTAATTAATATAATTATAATTATAACCAGTTTTAAGGGTAGATGTGATAAAGTATTACCAGTGCACAAATATTCTTTTTAAACTTCCTGTCCAAGAGCGAGCATTGGTCGTAAAACCAAAGCTTTACATCGCACCAACGCATCGCAACATATTAGTAAAGTGTCTATGGCGTCCAATGTTGCATTTGTTGCTGTTCACGTAAATCAACCAAGTATTCACACATTTTTTTTTTTTTAAACGCTCTCTGTGCATTTATTGTTTGCTTTCGCTCTCTCTCTGTATTTCACTTACCTCAGCGCTCTGCTCAGTTTGTCGTAGTTCATGTTTGGTTTTGCTTTGCGCTCTCCCCATAGTTTTGCCACAAAATCGGGGTCGATTAGTTTAAACTCGCCATTGGTTCCTTCCCATGCTATGCAACTACTTTTCGACGAATCACCAAGCAGTTCAAGCAAAAATTGCCATAACTGTATCTGCCCAGAGCCTTGAGCAACCAATCGATGCGAGGCGGCATTCAGCAATTGATACGGATCTTAAAGAAAAAACACATAAAACAAAAGACATACGGATATGAAACCAATTGTAATAAACGTCTCTTACGTACAACAGTTTCAATATCGATTAATTAGATCGACTTAAAATATTCTATTATTAATTTGTTTTTTATTTAAAATGCGATACGTCATTAAAAATTGTTAGTTTATGTTAGATAAGTAAAGAAACAAACGACTAAACTAAACTCACTTCAATCAGAAACGAAAAATCTATATCAGAGATCCAATTCAGAATTATTAATAATTCCGATTAATAATTACTAATAGTTTCAATCTCAAGTACGGTAGAATTTTCAATAAGACCGAAAGCCTTGCATGCTGGTGCTTTAAGACTTTAGTCTTAGAATATATTCTCTGGCTAATAATTCTTTTTAAAGAACATCCACAACACTCTTTAGAAAGACACAAGTTTTTCAAAATTATTTCCTAAAATATTTAAACAAATTTGTATGCAAACTTATGTACGCTCGGAAGCGCAGATATTTGGACAGAGAGGTAGATGGACCATCAGATGAACAGGTGAAAAAATCATTACACTTTTAGAGGCATTGACCAAACTGTAGGCAATTTAAACGGACCTATGCAATTAGGCTTTGTGAAGCAAACGGAAAAACTATGACCGTCCAAGCAGACAGACGGACAGAGATGTAGGTAGGCAGACTAGCAGAAAACTGGATAGATGAGAAAATGAAAACGGACAGATAAACAAGTAAGAACATTACAGCCGGGCAAGGCTGACCATTAAATACCCTACACCACATAGTCCAGCACAATTCTTGTTTTTATGATACAACACAAAAATCATATCTTGTTTCTATATGAAAGTGCGGGCGTATGTAACACGCGGAAGGGCTTAAGATAAACCCACCTTTTTTTATGCCGATCGATTCAGAATGGTAATCTGAATTGATCTAAGCCTCTCTGTCCGTGTGATGTCTGTCCATCTAAGTTTGTGTTCAAGCTACAGGTTGCAATTCTTGCGACGGTTTGATGAAATCTAGTACAATGACTTGTTTTGACCCAAAGACAAACGCTATTGAAAATGGTTCAGATCGGTCCGCTTTTTCTCCCAAAAAGTGGCTAAGTAGTAGCATTTCGGCATTCTAAATTGGTACGAAAATTTTGGACCCGCTGGGGTAATTTTTTGTATCCGGTCTCATATAACAAAAACTGCTGGTCGTGCGACAAAAAGGTATAGTTTTCAAGGCTTCATGATGAAAATTATGTCATAAGAGTAATTCAACGTAAAAAAGTTAACCGCACCAAATTTGGATCATATTTTGGATCCTACCCTGATAAGGATTTTCATGAAATTTGATCCTTTGTAGAGTAGAATTTAAAATATTACCCTCCTCCGAGAGGTTGATATATGAAACGTAAGTCTTAAAAGTTAGTAAATAAAAAACACTTTTGAGAACTTGCTACGAAAACCCACTATGTAAAAGTTATTCCGATCGCATTAGGAAAACATTTTCAGGTCAATCAAGGGAACTTTCTTAACAAAGTTTGCTTAATAATATCTTTACTACAATTTATTGACCTCAAAGAATTCGATTTCTGGACTAAAGTACGATGAAGACTAACCAACTAACACTGGCGGCTCTAATATAATTAAATTTAAAAACAAATGCTAGATGGTCACTCTAGTCGCTTTAATAAAGTTCACCTTTGGCCCTTCTGTGTCGACTAATTGTCGACATTATATCCCTTACACCAACTCCTGCTACATGGTCACTCTACTCGTTTTAATATAGTTCACGCTTGGCCCTTTTACGTCCACTATGTGACGACATTGCATATCCTACCTCAACTTCTATGTCAACGTAACGTCGAAAGTATTATTTGAAATTATTAACCAAGGAGTTAGCGATAGGAGTGCAAAGAGTTAAATATTAAAAAAAGTTTTACAATCTTGTGTTTTATTAAAATTTTCTTCCAATTTCTAGCGAAAACTAACACTCATTCTTTAAATAGACAAAGGATAGCGATATCGGAAATTCGATGCTACTTTTATTTAATAACTGAGATTAAGGTTAATAACGTGAGGGAAGATTAACAATCTGCCTACAAGTTTTTCATTTATATGCCACGTGTTACTTGCTTACGGATATCATTCACAAGTACACAAAAACAAAAGTTTAGCTAACATCTTTGCATCAGTTGATGTACATTCAAGTAAGAGTTGTTCTAGAGTGAAAATGTTGTTTCCATTTAATATAACTCACTATTTATTACTTTTGTTAAATAATTGTATCTACACCGCTAGATACAAGGATATCGTAAGTTTGTGCGGATATATGCAACATCCGGAAGGATTTCAACAAACCTATTTTTGCTTATACCAATCGAGCTTGTCTGTCCGGCTGTGCGTCTTCTTTTTTGTCTGATATATTTCTATGAAATTTGATACAAAGTCGAACACTATTGAAGCGGGTTCGGCTCGGGCCTTGTTTTCCACCACTTCCCATATAACGCCTTCTTTTGTAAAATCCAGATATGTATCGGTTGTCCCCAGACCACCCATCGTCTACGATTGAACTTTACAATAGTAAAGTTAGAAAGTTGACGCTATTCGCCCCCAAACTCAGACGCGATGGCCGGATGATTGCAGTAAAACTAAAAATTTGAATTCCGCTTTTACCCGACGCCTTTTGCACTGTTTTGATTTTACACGATTAGTTAATTTTCCTCAAAAGATTGCTTTTCATGAGTTTCAAGAGCAATTACTTCTCTTAACATTGTTAGGATACCTTTGACTTTGTTTTGTAAGCAGATTTTGCCGAAACTTCTCTTCTATGTAAAAAGAGAATTGAACGCATTTGCGGCAACAAACTGCAATCCACAGGCGATATTGATTGAAAATTTCGAAGCGTTGAAAAAAAAATTACTTAAGAGTTAAGCGCTATCTGACACTGCACTCAAAATTCCAAGACAATCGGACGAAAAGGGCAGCCAGATATCCGTCACACGGCCTTACAAGTGTGCTCAGGAAAGCAAATTTTTATGCTGTTTGAAAATTTTCCCCACCTATTGTCTTACCTTCGGGGATTTTTCAAAAAATCACAAGATGTTATTACCCTTTAAGGTGAAGAAATTTCTATTAATTTTACATTTAAATATTATTTCTATGCCACTTGTGATGCAAGAGCACATTGAGTTTGTGCGGATGTATGCAACAATCAGAAGAAATTCTGCTAAACCCATCTCATTGTACAGATCGATTCAGAATCACTTTCTAAGCTGGTCTATCCGTCTGTCCGTTTTCTTATTCTTATGCTCAGCTCACAGGCCTTCACTTTTGAGGTATTTTGACGAACGCTATTGAAATCGGTTCGGACCGGCCCAGTTCCCTTGTGACACCGTGTTTTGAAAGGCCGTTATATGAACAACTTTAGGGTGATGGCCATGACGCTTGTTGTTCATACTAAATTTTTGTCTCAAATCGCAAAAAAAATTGTTGAAAAATTAGTAATAGTCCTTCAGAGTGCAAGCATTGAATTTTTGCACAGATTTCTTGAGAAGTCATATATAAAAAGACGTACCATTGAAGATCATGGAACGCGTACTAGCGGCTGGATGGTGTGCTCCTGCATGATTATGGTAATGAGAATGATGTGAAGGCGGATGCATACGTACACCAAAACGCCGATTAAAATCTTCGGATAGGCGCCACATGACACCCATATCAACACTGACACTCATTATTAAATTATTATAAAGAGTTTATGCGCGGAATTTATGTAAATCGTTTTTATTTATTAAATGCATCCAAAACCACAAATTTTAAATACTTTCGGTTTAGCCGCGCTTATAACGCGTGACCGCGGCGTTCGTATTCCCTTGCGTAACTAAGCGACAGAATTGCTTTAATAAAATTGCAAGACTCTTCTCCGCAACAACACTATGACGAGTGGTATTTTAAAAAAGGGCGCTCCGCACTTGGAATATGCGAAGTACATGTGTGCATGTGCGTGCATTTGGACGTGTATGTGCGCGCGCCTTCGTATGTATGTGGCGAACAGAAGCTAATCAAAAGAATAGTAATCTGCGAACTCGTAAAACAGGTAAAGTAGTAGTTTCTTAAGAAGTGTAAAAGAGAGGCTTTGCTTTTGGCCAAAATCACTAAATTATAATAAAATTTTCTCCATAAAAAAAGAACGAAAACAAAGAAAAGAAAAATCCTTAAAGCATAGGGGGCGCCACAAGTGTGTGTAGCCAATGACACGAAACAATGAAAAAGATATTTTCCTGTCACATTTCCCCAACAACAATCATTTGACTTTTGTGTTATTAACTGCTCTTAACATTTCATCTCGTAGTGGGTGGTCCTCCAAAGGTTCACGAGCGTATACATCGGTTGTGACATGGATGTGAATGCGTTGTTTATTGTTTGTAGGCCACCCGCTGTTTTTCGTCAGTGATTTCATTGTTGGGCGACATAATTCGATTATATTCAAACACTGATAGCTACCGAAAGGTAGAAGGATTAGTTTGATTTTATTAGATGCCACATCCTGCGAAAAATTATCATATTTACATCGTTTATTACGTTTCATCATTTCACGTTAATCGCGTCTCCTGCCTGTTCAACGTAAAAGCAATAATAAAAAATTCAATCTTTCAGTCAAGGAAATCCTACTTGAACTTGCAAGTAAATGTCCTTCGCCATGTGTGTTTGAGCATTTAAAAAAATGTTGTTTTGCTTCAAAGTGAAATTAATTGTTGCAGTCATTCTCGTTGATACTTGCACCACGTCAGCGAGCAACAATCTTAGCACCTGTACGTTAGTTAATTTATTGCGAATTCCGTTCTTTTCATTCCGTTCTTATCATTTAATGAAAACCATTCGACTATCAAAAGAATCAAAAGAAAGAATAAGTACGTGAACGAAGATGAAAACTTTCAGCAAAGATATATGTTCCGTTTATCTTGACTTTGAAATCTCCAAAAGGAAACTGCCTTCCTATCACTTGGAAGAAAAACTGATTCTTGACCACAGCATCGAATAAAGGATTAAAATATTTCTGTTCTTTTTTTCAATTTTGTTTGTTCGCTTAGTATATTTGTTTCTGTTAACTCCCCAAACACTCATTTATTGCACACACAATACACAAACAGTAATGTTTCGTTCTTCATTACGACTTAATGTATTAAGTGTAACACTTAGCTAGGACTTGGTATCTGTTATTCCCCACAACACTTGTAGTACAGAGTACATTAAGTTTGTGCTTACATGTGCAACATACAAAATGGTTTGAGATGGACCCACCTTTTATTATACTGCTCGATTCAGGATCTCTTGCTGAATCTAATGGTCGGTTTTGCCTGACTAAAATGCTCTTACTTGTTTTAGGTTTAGGGTCATATTGTCCTGGCAGCTCGCACATAACCATACTAGCAGTGCTTTCGTACCGGGTGAAGGGTGCATCGTTCCTGCCGTTGTGTATAAAGTACAAGTGCAACAATATACTATTAAGTGCACATATAAATCCATTCATTCATAATCATTTCATTTAGCTATGACCATCTGTCGCGATGAGTTTTCATGCAGAAATTGATATAAAAAGCTGTACTGAATATAGCTAAAAAGAATTAGTCAGACAAGGCCCAACAGCAAATGCCGTCCAGCACCCTCGCCTAATAAAACTGTTTATATAACGACTTTCCAATATAGGCCGTTGTGTGCGAAGTGTGCGATTCGAACCACTTTCAATACTGTCTGTCTTTAGACCAAAGCAGGCCAGGGTAGCATATTTGATCAAAATATTTCAAAAAGTACGGCCTGTAGATTGAATACATCAGACAAGCAGACGGCTGACAAGCACAGCAATGTGTGTGTATCTTAAGTCTTTCCGTACACGCTATACATCTGCACAAAATTAATATGCGCCGTATCACAAGTGATGTAGACTACCGTTATATAGATACAGATCAAATTGGAGATGATCATGTATCGGTAAAAATAAACAAAAATTGCGTAACTGAAATGAATTGTAAAAGAAGCTGATCTGAAAACTTTCATTGAAAAACGATCGCCTGATAACGTGACACATGGAAAACGTAAAGGAAGCAACAGGAAACAGCTGCATCAAGAAGGCAGTCAACCAAGTGAACAACAGCCGACAGAAGCCGTCCAAAGCGACCAAAAAAAAGCGTCGCTAAAACAACTGCAACAAGTAAACTAGTCCGTCGGCATGTCCTGACATTTTGGCACATTTCATATGAAGACGGATACCATCCAGGAATCTAATGAATCTGGCAATACTGACTTATTGAGTGCTGTGCTATTATTATTAACAGACTTAATGCAAACTTTTTCCAAGCAATAAGCATCAGGCTAAAGCTGCCAATCGAGGACGCTCCATATATTCATTTGAGAAAGTCTTTTGCTCAGTCTAGAAATGTTAGTATTATTAGCATTTACTAAAGAATTCCTTACGCTATGAAAAGCATTAGAAGTGTTAATGTCTACCCTATTACCGTGTTCCCCGTTTCGTTTCTAAGAGATTGTAGTCAAACTATATCTTCTTAGCTGACTTGGTCGAATAAAATGCACTAAAAGCACTTTCCCTTTTGCCTCTGGCTAGCCTTCAATGAGTCTCTTATGTAGTTTTTCTTATTCAATGCTATTCAAGTTTTCCAAGACGTCAGCTGGTACATAAGACGATACTCTCGAGTGGTAAATGAGATTCGTTTCGTATAATTAACCACAATCCCCTCTTCTGCGCTTTACACGTCTTCGAATATCTTACTTCAGACGACGTGAATCTTAAAATTCATTTAAAGGCGAAAAAATTATAATTGAACTGAATTTTCTAGTCTTGATTAGGAGCTTAGGTGATCGCAGCATAGTAAAGATATACAGATGCCACGATATCTTCACACATCTTGGTATCACTACACGAATTCATTGCTTAAATTAAGAGCCGTATTTACTAATCCACCTTGTACACGAAGCGAACTTTAGTTGGATCAATACCTGCTATGGTTGTAAGTCAAGTGTGTCACTTTCGAACAATGGCTAATTTGCAATTGCCTAAGTCATTTATTCGGTGTGACTCATACGGCACGTTAGGCGGTTATATCCAACCATTTTCAATCGCTTTATAGTATGACTTTTACTTTCATTCTACTTACTAGGTTCGTTATCGTTCAACATTGGACTAGATTCACGCCCGGTTATGCTATGCAAAGTCAACGCTATATGCTTGGCGAATAGAACGCCACCTTCCCGGGAGCCGGCACAAACCCAAAACTCAGCCCGAGTCATTTTACATAGTTCTGCACCTGATGTTGGAAAACGTAAAACATCCGGTGCCGGGTGAAGATTAAACTGTTTAGTCATCCAAGTCACCCAACTGGCTATGTGATCGGCATTCCAAACGCGTGGATCAACAGGTACTTCCGTAGAGGCGGGTGGTGAAGGTAACACTTTTTCTAATTCAGATCGTTGCGATTCCGATGCAACGGTATCGCTTGACTTCGTAAGTGTAGTGGCGGGTGAGGTATTCTTTGATTTCTTATCACTTTCACATTCGGAATTATCATCAGCATCAATACTTTTTTGCTCAGCTGAATTACTATCACTACTACTCGTAGAGATCAATTGTTGAGAGGAGCGTTTCAAACGCCGCTTAGTCGCTTGAGTCATAACGATTTTCTTTTTTTCCACGTGGGCTTTCTTTGCTTTTGCGACTTTGGAGATCTTCTTCTGCTTACACTCATGCTCGTACATTTGGAATCATGTAAATCTCTTGATCGCCAACTTACGCATAAATTCGAAAGCTATCTTTAACGGTCTCATTGGAAATTGCCATTCAGATGCAGAATTCAAAAACAACACTGACTGTTAAACACTCACTCGCGGATTTATACAAACGTGTATATGTGTATGTGTATGTATAATATATGAATCACTAAATAATTCCACCAATTATTATTATTTTCTTGTTTATATTATTTACTTCATTTATTTATTATTTGTTTTCATTTTTTTATTTATTTTATATTTTTATAATCCCACTTTTTTTTTGGTCTTTAAAAAATTCTAAATCAATTTTATTCAACCGCTGCAACGCTTCTTTGCGATCACTTTGCCGAACGAGTAACAAATGATTCAAAATCCAGACTATGCAAACTGATCAATGTATTCAAATAGCAGCTAACCGAGAGATACGAACTCAAACTCTTTCGCAATCTGTTAACAACAACTACGTAAATATGCATTTAATAAATATATATATGGCATATGTATATGCCAGTATGCGTACGGTCATGCAAGCGAGTAACATTGGCAATCAAACCGTCTTAGGCATCTATCTACCTACCTATCTATCTATCTATAAAAGCTAGTGTCTCTATAAAACGAAATTCTCTCTTACACGATACGATCGAAATTTATGAATGAATTTTTCGTTTGCGTCTAATGCATGTTTAAAGATATTTAGCGTAATCATCGTATTGTTTATATGCTGGTGACGCAGATAGCATAGTCTCTTACGAGAGCGAACAAATAGCGGGTCAATATGTAGTGACGTAATAATTAAGCATGATTCATCGATACTGGCGCTGTCGTGTGGAGAATTCCCTCCATCATGTTTATTTGATTCAATTTCATTCATAACATTTTTTCGCATCGTCATCTTTTCGCAGAAACCGGTATGATTGTACTGTCATTTTTAGACCTGAGATCTTTTTAATCTGTTTCTATGCACATGCACATGTTTGTGTTTTGTCTGAATGCGCATATATAATAATTTAATGTATTTCATTGCATTTATTTGTCTGATGCTAGTTTCGAAATCGCTTTGCGAAAAGCAGTGGAATTTTTGCGCTATTTTTGCAAGAAATCGATTTTTCAAATTCAAAACTTCTAACAAACGTTATGAAGCACTTTTGCAATCTTTACATCTGTCCAGGATAAACAAAAAAGAAAAGTTCTTGTTCAGACGCAACCGAAACTCTTACGTCTTTACCAAGTGCAAACTCCATATTCTATAGTATGGCGATGCCTGTCATTAAATTCTCTACATCGCCTTACAGTTATCCATATATCGACTTTTCAAAATAAAGCGTTGTATGGGAAGGGATCCGGCCCGAACCATTTTGAGTAGCGTTGGTCCTTGGGTCAAAACATGTGAATGCGAGCTGTATGTCGAACGCAAGAAAACAAGATCTCCAGATAATCTTACATTGACTATTGATCAAGTACTTCTGGGTGTTGCATAAATCGGCATATACTTAATACCCCGTAGAAGGCTATAAAAAAGGAAAGCAAAAAGTTAAATTAATTTTGTGTAGGTAGAAACCTTATTTTTCCCATACACTGCGCAAATATGGAAATTTATGTTATGAGTAATGAAGAAAGCAGAAACGTTTTCAGTTTATGTTGTAGACGTGCCCTTCGATCGATTTGGCCGACAGCTTTTCATGGAACTGCGTCCGAGAACTTTCCATGTTTTCGTCAAATTTAATTTTTGTGACCAGGTATTACGCGGAAAGACAAACGGATATGCTTGAATCGATTCAGAATTTGATGTTGATCAAGATCTAAAATACTTTATGGGGTTTCCGACGCTGCCTTGTGGGTTTTGCAAACATTTTAACAAGTGAAATATACCCCTACCCTTCGGTGGTGAATCAGAAAAAAGGAAACCGAATTAAAATTTTATTGTCCTTATCCAAATATTTCGAAGAGTTTCTAGTTAATCGTTTACAGATGTTATAGTAGCGAATTCTACTCAAAGTTAATAATATGTTTAGCTTACTTTCATTTTCGGCATGTATGCTGATTAAACGATCAATATGACGTTGCATTTGTTGTATGGTAAGGTTATGTTATAATCAAACAAGTGCAACAAGTGCTAAGTGCTAATTCAGATTGGCTCATTTAATTGTTATTTTCACTCTCAGATGTGACTAAATTCTGTATAGGAATTCAGACTCGCTCACTTAATTGTTATTTTTACTTTCAGATGTGACTAAATTTACATTGTTACATGCACAGGACATCTTTGCTCGTTTCCCTTATTATTGAATCTACAATAAATTTTCTGTTTCTTAGTATTTCTTTAGCTTTTTAACTTACTGGTGTTTTATACATTAAAAACATCTGGCATATTTTCGGAAATGCGTTTGCATCGCGCGTCATTCGGATCCAGATTTTAAAATGTGATTTGGTATGTGTGTACTCACAGTTGAATATATCGTTTGTATTGCATTTTTGCAGCAGATGGGGCATTCTTCAGGTTTGCTGCATTTGCATTGACAAAAAAAACCGTTACATTTTTATTGAAGCAAAATAATATCCCATGTTGAATATTTCAAACACTGTTTGATTTCCTAATGATCATTTATTTACATTTTTATTCAAATAATTTCAGATTGCCATTAAAGGTTGTAATCAACTGTAAATATATTTCTATTTACTGCGAACTTGCGAAACTTGCTAGCGCTTCGTCATTTTCGTATTTATTAGTGGCTGTCGAATGTTAGAAAATAACAGCTGTTTCATCTCTTCAACGCAATAAACAAACTAGAAAATAAAAGTGCAAAATGCATAAATATTTTAGAGTAACAAACGGCGATGTATAAATTTTATAAAAATTTCAAAAAAAAAGCAAAAATTACACTTTGTAGAAAACCTGCCGAAGTAGTAGTTACATTTATCATACATTTATCACAAACGATATAAAAGGTGCCAAACTAATACCAACCAAAGCGGCAGTAAGTACAAAAAAAATCGTCAGATGGGAAAAATTTATGTAATGAAGATGTAGGATATAGTTTATGTCCAGCTTATATGTCTAGATTAACAAAAATTTATACAACTACGGTATTTATATGGGATCAGATTTAAATCTTAAGGTTAGCAAAATAATTTATTCACTTATTGTTCACGCTATTTGAACGAACGATGTTTTTATTTTTTTACAGCGGTTTTTTTGTAAATACAACTTTGAATAACCAATACTAGCTTTCATTTGTCAGATATAAGAGTGGGTCGAACTAAAAAAAAAAAAAACGAATGTCATTAAACTACGTTAAATACTGTCCCATGCTGAAAACAAACCTGCCGAAAAATGAAAGCGTAAGTTAACTTTCTGATACGCAATTACTCCCAAGTGTGCCAATGAATGCAATTCTGAGAATTAACAGCTGTTCGTATATTGTGAAATTGGTTTTTCATTTTTCTTTTATTCAAGCTTGATAGTTTTCGATCTGCACTTTCTTGATTATCCTATGAAATTCTCAATACCAAAAAAAATTTAATATAATTTTGGAAAAAGCCCGTGTAATGTTACCGAAAACCCCCAAAAGCGGATTTTGGAAATTTGTTAAAACCAGTGCAAAAGTTTTATTTGTAATTGAAGCTGTGTGCTTTGCTGGCTCTTATGGAGTTTATCACCGCATGAACACCAATCGCGGTGCGTAGGATTTACATAATAAATTAAAATTAAAAATACTATATCATAACTTTCATGTAGATCAAGTTAAATAATGATTCTATCATATTGCTTTTTTTTTTCAGAATTCCGTCAGTATATTAACGAAAACTGTCCCTTCTTATTAGACTATTATTATAAATTTGGAGAGTTTCTTGGCAACAGCAAACTTAGAGAACTCGATGCTACCATTTGGCGTGCCGAAGAAACTAAACGCGAATAATAGATATAACGCAAAAAAGTAAATTGTTTTCTCGTTTTACTCTCAACTTAATTATTTAGCGACAATTATTATAAACAAACCTTAACAATCTAATGGCTTCAAATGTTTATGTTAAATCAGTAATTTGGTTAACTTCATTAGGTGGCCTAGGTTACGGTTTAATGGTTCTGACCGAGCCTTCTGAAGAAAAGCTATCCAAAATACGTGCCACCACAGCTAGCGCTCATCTTACTGAGACCGAAAAGAAAAAAATATTATTTTTGAAACGTTTACAAGAAGCTGCTACAGATCCTTCGCCTATATACATTAAGAAGAAGGAAAACTGAGAAAATTGTAAAATGCATCACGAATTAGTAGATAATTTGGACGTCGAGATTCCAACTGCCGTATCAACAACGGTAACTAAGAAAGAGCACATTTTGGAAAAACTCAATAAGCGTAATAAAAATAGACAAAATTATTTGGATGTTAAATTAGAACAACGTCATAAAGACAACTTACAATTAGAGGGTACTGATTATTTTTCACAGGCGTTTGCAGAAAAAGTGCGGGATATAGAAACACGTATTAAGAATGTGAATGAGGCCGGTAAGAAAAAGTCCGGTGGAGACGGCCCAAGCCTAGATTTGGGGCGTCATTTTACCGACATTACTTTAGAAATCCAGGAATTGCAAAGATATCTTACTACCTCCACTATGTTCTTAAGTGATTTCAAAATTAAGGCTTGTCAAAGCATTGTCAATGAGCTGACGACAAGGTCTGAAGACACTCGAACACGCCTTTCGCCTAAGAAAAAATTTGGTTTTAGTGGCCGTAAAGTAGCACCCAAGACAACGCTCAATCCAAAATTATCATCTGCTGCCACAGATAAAGTCGACTCTTCGGAGGCTAGATTGCATATGGCAACCAACAAAGTAATAAACTGGACAATAGCCAATCGTAGCAATGAGTACATTTGTTTACAAAGTGATAAAATTAATGGCAAAGACATAACAATAACCAACCTAGAAAATTGTTTTGTAGAACTACGGGGGCATGCGGGCTCGCTTCAGATCTCCCATGCTGCAAATTGTATCTTTCTAACAGGTCCCATTGCCCGTTCCTTATTCGCTGAGCATTGTATTGAGTGCACTTTATGCGTCGGATGCCAACAACTCAGACTTCATTCGTCAATGAAATGCCGCGTATACTTGCACGTCACAAGCCGTGCTATTATAGAAGATTGCCGTGAAATTGAGATGGCTCCGTATAATAATGATTACGTGGGCATAGAAGAGGATTTCCAGGCGGCTGGTTTAAGCAAAGAACAAAATAATTATGCCGATGTAGCCGATTTTAATTGGCTTTCATCTGACATATCTTCCCCCAACTGGCGTTTGCTAAAAGGCGATTTTATTTCAATTAATTGGGAAGAAATGAGGACACAGTTTCGACAGCAGTACTTGGATAATTCCGCGTTATAGTCTTCATCTAAACCGATAGAGTGTTCGTGGCTTTGTTATATAGCCCTCACTGTAAGCGTAATATTTATAAATATTCTCTTTCGTCAACATATTTTCAAAGCCCTTAAAATTATATGGATGGAGATTGGATTAATCCTAACAAAATATTTGGAAAAGACAAGTTACAATTAGCCTTACGAAATTCCCAATCCTTGCAATCTAAAATGTATGCTTATAACTTCCTGGGTTTTTAATAAATTTGTTTTATGAAAATTTGTATTTATGATGAAAAAATTTAATTTTGCTTAATATTAAACTAATAAAAAGAAGAATTTAACTACGTTATGATAATAGTTATTATTTTACATATACACTTAGAAAGTTAATCAATATTTACACATATGGGGATAAGAAAAATTGTTTTCGCTTTTTTACTAAGTTTTATTACGTATATTATTTGTGCTCAACTTTGTTTTTTTTTTTAATTGTATAACTGCAGTTCGGCTCGGTGATAAGATTGGTAAAACATATTTGAAAACATATTTTGAAATTTCTTTATTGTAAGCCGTATACAAACAACCTTTCAGTGAAACTTGACCCAAAACTCTTATTCATCTTTCCGCTGCTCGCATTTTATATAAAAATTAAAATAAATAAATTTTGAATTGGGTTAAATTTCAAGTTATTCGATTTTGCTGTACTGACAACTGACTTGCAAAGGTTGCTTTTTTCAAGCATAATACTCTTACAATTGCCAATTTTAGCCAGCGTGATTAACCGGTCGACTTATGGAATTCGGCTGAGTCATGGCTCTTATTTCATATCTGTAAGGAAAATATATAGTATTAAGGGCCATAAAGTCAACTTTTTATATATATTAAAGGACAAACGTAAATTTACCTCAGTTCTTTAGGTAAACATGTGGTATCAATACGTTTTTCCACTACAGTCAATATCGCCAATGTTTTAAGGCGCGGCTTAAAATCGAGGACATGGGTATCATTATTATCAATAAGAGATGTTTGTTCTTGAACAGCAGCATGAGGACAGGGACTGAAATAAAAAACAATGAAAAATTAAGTGTTTTGAACCCATGTTATGATAGACATACCTAGTACCACCGAAGAGAAACAGACGTGCGTCCTTAACAATGCCGACTTGACGACGTCTGGGTGTTGGTGGTTTACCGTGCGGTTTGACAAGATTCCAACAATTCGTTTTTGGATCGAAAGTGTACAAATCATTAAAATGTTGATCTAGTAAACCATTGTAGCCTCCAAACACATAAATTAAATCGTTGTAAATGACTGAAACAAATTTTACTTTAATATAGTCGCGGAAAATAACCACCAAATTGTCAAACTTACACATTGAATGGGATCTACGGCCAACGGGTACTTTTCCCGTTATAGATGGACGATGCCAAACTTTAGTCTTTAAGTCAAGAAATACTATTTCGGGACAATACATTTCCTCTTGACTATGGTAAGGGCTGTGTTTGTCTCCTCTCCCTCCAAATATATACATACGTCCATGTATGTGTTCTGCTGCATGGAAATCACGAAACGACGGCGGTACTCCAAAGGTTTGCACATAGCGCCATTCCATTGTCTCGAAGTTAAGGGCATGTACATCGCACGAAAACTCATTTATTTCCTCGACAAAACCACCGAATATGTACATATAGTTGCCAATCACACAAGCGGAGTGACCATCGCGAGCTCCTGGCACAACTCCCGTGACGTTAGGACGCGACCACGACAAAGTTTTAGGATCGAAACAATATAAAAAATTGCAAAGACTTTCATCATTCCGACCTCCCCACATATAAATCCTCTCTTTATAAGCCACTGCTGTGTGACCGTAGCTAAAAACGCAAACAAAAATTTACAGATTCAATCTGCCGCAAGCGAGATAACCTACCGCTGGAATGGTACTTCAGGATATTTTAACACCGTGCCGTTTTCGTCCTTTTTTTGCGGTAATAAAGTCCAACGCAAATTTTGTGTGTTCAAAACGTGAACATCAATAGATTCATTAAATCGGTAATCATCACCTGTGCAATAACCGCCGAACGAATATATCAAATCACGACAACAAACTGCTGCATGATTAACCCGCCTTGGCCCGCCATCCAAATGAACAGTCCAACGCATTTTTCTTTTCTATTGCTTTTTTTCTTTTTTCAAATGGAAACTTCGACTAGAAGGCAAGTACCTAAATACAATACAATTCTATATGATCTTATAGCGCAGGTGAAACTTCAAAAACTCAATTTAGAATTTGGGTTTTATGACTTGGTGTTGCGCTGCCGTCAAAATGAATGTATTGTGTGTCGATTTAATTAGAAATTCCGATCATATCTTACGTTTCCTGCTTCTACTTTTTTTGAAGATAAATGTTTCTGCATTTCCTAAATATTATCCGGTTTCCTTTGTAAGTTTTGTAAGTCTTACTTGTATTAAAAGTAAGTTTCGTTTACGTAAAATAAATTAACAAAAAGAATTAATTTTTTTCTTTTCTTCAGTGAACAGGATTGCCAACTTTACGTAACTAAAATGTGGTGAATTAGTCTATTACGAATAAATACTGCTTCATTTCGTGGTTAACTAAAATATTGATGTATATTGCAAATCTCGCAAACTGTATTGAATATTTACTGTATACGCAGAAATAGGACATCGTTTTTTTTTTTTTTTTTATTTCAAAGGATTTATAATGAATGTGCACTATGAAAGCAAGTACAAGAAAATCAAAAGGCAGATAAAGAAATTAGTATTCGTAAGTTCTTTTCATTGCCAATTAAAAATTGGCGTAACATGTTTGCTGTCTTTAAATGGACGTTTGATTTTTTAGGAAAATGCCGCTCTATGCGATGAAGTGGCCGAAGTGCAGACAGAGTTATGCGCAGCTCGTGAAGAGCGACGCTATCTTGTAAAGCGTTTGCTGCGTCATGAAGGATTTGAGAACGTTGGGAAAGAAGAAAATTCTGCAGAAGCAGGCGCTTTGTCTACCCAGAAATTGAGTCAACCTCAAAAGAAACGAGGCCCAAAGAAACGGCAACGCGCTACCAGTACGGGGGGTGCAGTAGAGCAGGAACGCGACAGAATTAATTTGAGCGAGAAGAAATTCGATGTAGATATGTATGGTAAACCGAAGTTCCCAATCAATCTTAGTAATATATTATTGCATTCCATGGGAGAAATTATACCGACAAACTCAAATTTTCATAACGAACATTGGATCTATCCAGTGGGTTACATGATCACTCGCGTATACGCACATCCTAAGGAACCGCAACGTAAATGCGTATTCACGTGTAAAATATTAAATAACGCTGGTGTGCCTCAATTTCAAATTATCCCAGATAATGATTTGGATAGTGTATTTTTTGGTGAATCCGCGAACGTATGTCATCAAGGTTTGCTTGAGACCTTGCAAAGATCACTGGCCGACGTAACTAAGCTACCTAAGCGTGTGCAGGGGGAGAAATTTTTCGGACTTGGAAATACTGCGGTACAGTCCCTTTTGCAGATGCAAGACGATTTCAAGCAATGTGCAAATTTCAAAAGATTTCTGTCGGCGGCGGAATGGAACTTTCCCGAAGATAAAGATCCGACTATATGCTATGAAGCTTTGCAGTCCATAATTGCAATGTCCGCTTATCACACCATGCCGGAAGTAAAGGACGAACCTCCAGACGAACTATTCGAATTAAATTAAATCGAAATCAGAAAATATGTTTTAGTTTTACGCCATAACACTTTATAAATATAAAAATTATCTTGTAAAAAAATCCTAATTAAAATGAAAGGCAAAATCACAAATATACACACTAAACGTAGAAAGTAATAAGCATAGAACAGTCGCATTTCGTCTGATTGCGCATTTGTTTTAATTGCCATGTTATGCATAATGAACATTATAAAAGCTATCTTCGTTGTTGATTACTTATAGGTGCGGTGGGGGCTGGCGTAGGTATGAGATTGCGAGCGCTTGTGCGGTAACGCATTGGCATTGGTATTTCGGATGTCCTGTGCAATGATGGATTTATCTTTTCGGGGGGTTGAGGGTAACGATATTTTGGTGGTTCCTTTGGTGTATGTGCTTGAGCATCTTGAGCGGAGGGTTTACGCTGTCTTAGTGGTTTCTCTTGAACGCGTGGTTGCTGCTGTCTTTGCATAACTTTCTCAATTTTGGTTTTATTTTGTCGTCCAGCGAACATTAAATTTGCAACGAATATAACTGGTGAAAAAAGCCGAATTGGAGTTTCACTTTAAAGATATAAAACAACAGCTTCAATTAGCAATTATTTACTTCATCATAGGTGTTAGTAACTTACGTCGTTCCCACAAGTGGTCGTGCCTCGTTGCCACTCAATATGAAAAGAGGGAAAAATATTGAAAATATGCAGCTGCTTGCGATTAGCGAGTTTGTCATATTCGTGACAAAAGTGAGAGGTATGCCAAACCCCAAAAAGTATGGCCAATTCATTTCAATGTAGCTTAAACGTCTATGTAGCTCCCAACCCATGTTGATCCACTTGTACTCAAAGCAGTACAACGAGTAAAGCATACAGAGATGTAAAAAACACAAGCTATTGCCAACAAAAGTTATTGGTATCAAACTGACCAACATGCTCTGAATTAGAAACAATGCTTGGACAACTAAGCTAAATAAGAAGTCGGCAATTAGTTTGCTTAAACTCGGGATCAGTTGTGGTTTTCCTTTGCGAATTTTGTACGCCTCATTAGCGATATCGGCGAACCAAAGAGAACTGACAAATTTACTGAGCAGAAATATAGGTAGCACCCACATCATGCCAAATATTATGGAAAGTATGGACTGCAACCAGCTCCAAATCAGATGTAAATCATCTGAATCTTCCCCATAGCACAAAGTTAACAGAAACTTAAGTGTCGGCAGTAATAGCTGTTCAAATAAAATGATACTCAGCCAAGTGAAGCCACCGTTAAGCACACAGCACATGAAAACCTTTTGGGCAATTTTCTTTTCTCTACAAAAATGGGAAAATAGAAATATGCACTTTCATATGTATGTATAAGGGCATTTACTGTGGTGCCACACGGGGCTCAGTCAAGCGATTCCGTAGGCTATTTATATTGCGTTCATCAGGATTTTCTCGTTGAAAATCGCGCTGCCTTTCTTGCTCCAAAATCATTGCTGAAGCCGAGGAAGGTACTGGTGATGGACTGCGACGCATACGATTCTGGCGCTCTTGTTCCGCTATTTCCGCGTCAATATAGAAAACAAATGTCATGCCTTTAATGCTATCCCAAAAACCGTGGACAAATCCTAAAGTGATATTCTATTTAAAGGTGAGAAACATACTCGAAGAAGTTAGAAATACGAGACAGTAGATCGAAATTAAAGTCACCTTTGCAAATTCCATCGTTCAGTAACTTTTAATTTTAATTTAAGAAGAATATTAGAAGAATATTAGAATAATTCTTTCTGGCGTAAGGATTACACAATTCTCTTTTGAAAAATGAAATATACAAATTTATATCCTATTTTTTATTCCTATATTATTTTTTTGATGTTCAATATATGTAAAAATGACTAAAATATTACATGTCTATCAAAATAAAACTAAATGACAATCTTTCATCTATTGATGAACATTTCGAACACTTTTATTAACTATTCGTTGCTTTCTATTCCATTTTTTAACATTCATAACAAATAAAAAGAAACTCGCAACAAATTTTCATATGACTAAATGAATGACTGAAAGAAGAATTCTTTGAATACTTGGCAGCATTACGAAATTGTTTGCATTGTTTATGTGAAATTTTGTTTGCTTTGACAGGATTACTGGCAGCATTGTGGTTTGCTATGAGAGATAACAAGGTTGATTAAGGTTGACGTCCAAGCTTATTCTGTAAATAACATCACGAACGCTGTACTTTCTGTTAAATAACGTTACGAACGTGCCGCTTTCTGTTAAATTACGTTACGAACGTGCCGCTTTCTGTTAAATAACATTATGAACGTGCCCCTTTCTGTTAAATAACATTACGAACGTGCCGCTTCCTGTTAAATAACATTACGAACGTGCCGCTTTCTGTTAAATAACATCACGAACGTGCTGATTTCTGTTAAACGGCAGCACCTGTAAGTCAGCAAACAATGCTACCTAGTTCTTTAACAAACTTGCTTTAACAATCAGTGTTGCCAAATTTCGGATTTGAAAAGCGATAACATTTCCGTTAGCTATTGATGTGATATTCGAAGGATGGTTGACATTATTCCTCAAATTAATTTAAAATGCACTCGTGTATTAATAAGAGACTCTTGAAATGCATAATAGAGATGAGAAAGTAACTACAAGGCATTTTTTCCGTTTCCTGTAGGCTATAATTGTTAAATTAATTATCCTAAACTTCGTAAAATTTCTGGAACATCCTCCATGCTTTGCAAAGTTCTAGAGTGTTTGACGATGTTGTAAATTTTCTCAGATGCTCCCAAATTCAGTGTCGCCATTGTAATTCAACAAGTGCTAATTCAAACTTGCACATTTAATTGGCTAAATTTTATAACACTCTCAAAGATCTCTACTGACTTTTATTTATTATGTACCATAGTTTGGAAATGACTCGTTAAAATAATGCGATTTAACGAAACAATTTAGAAAATATCTTTTAAACTAATTAATGAACCGCCTTTTCCGTCTTTTGGAAAATTATGTGTAATATAAATTCCAGTTCCATACATAGCATCATATAAAAAAGGGTAATATAAAATTAGATAGATAGCTTTTAAATATTAAATATGTTTTGTGTAGACATTCTTCGAAGCAATTTTTGTAAAATCATCGAGAAAGTTTAATAAGATCATGTTTTCTCCAAACAAAGATTTCATGTGTTCTTAAGATATATTATTTTTCTTACATATGTAAGGAATAAAAAAAATAAATAAATAAACTTATCTTTGTGTAATGCCATTCTCCCAATTCTGCACTTCTGATTTATTTTAACCGGTTGGAATTGGAATTGTTGTTCAACGCTAAGATTACCTTTTTGAAGACTTATATTCCTCAAACATATGAGTATAAAAATGCTTACAAGAAACTTTTCCAACTTTTAAGCAGTTTTCCCAACTTTTATCATAAATAAATATTTATCCTTTTTTACTCTGTTTTGACAAAATATATTTTTCAGAGTCAAATTTACTTTCCTGTTATCAATTCAAAGACGTTTTGCTTATTTTTATAATTTTATCAGAGATTAAAGAAATTGACATTTAGAAAGAAGAAATTATTATGTTACTTTACAGTTTATAAATAAATCGATAATTTTAATATATTTTTACATGAAACTTTACAATTGTTGAAATATCGCCCTATGTATATATTCATTTTTTTTTTTTTTTACTTGAACTATTATTTAATATCATGTGTTTCTGTTTGCTCAGAAAAAGTTTGATTATTAGTTTTTAATTCGCAATCATCAACAAATTCCACATGGGTGAATGGGAAATGGCCTTTTTTCCCTTTTAATTCACCTTCCCATTGTCCGTTAATATTCATTTTGGTAACTTTAATAATATTTCCGACTTCTAGTTTTAAAGCGGTCTTATCATAGGCATTGGGAACTCGAGCCTGTTTCACCTGTTGGGATTATTCCAAAGACAAGAAATTATAGTTCTAAAAATAATAAATAAGTTAATTTGATGTTCAACTGTATTCTTGCAAGAGTTCAGAAGTGTTTAAAACTGTTTAATAAGATTTTGCTGTTGAATTCCGCTATAATAACATTAAACAAAGTTATAATTAAAGGAGCACGGAATACTTACACGAGCATATGCAGGCAATTTTCGATTGAGGTCCGATTTTTGTAAAATTACTGGAACATTCTCCATGCTTGGCAAAGTTCTAGATTGTTTAACGATATTGTTTGAGCTGCCGCAATTATTTCCGTTACCAGATGATGGTCGCTCGATAAAATTGTCTTCAGAGCTCTCATCGTACTTTTGAATATAGGGAACAGGAATTTGGCCAATTTTACCCATTGCATTTTTAGCTGTCCACCATTCATCTTCATGTTTATGTATAACAGTTAGCACTTCTCCACGACGAAAAGGCAGGTCATCTTGATCCATTCCTTCAAAATCGAATTTCCCTATAACAAGTTCAGTTTTTTTGGCAACTGGCCGCCTCAACGGTGTGGTGTCCAAATAATGTAACGTGTAGAATGTTAAAAGCTTTGGTAAGTTTTCAAATGACTGATCTCCAATACGATAAACAATTTGATCGTTTTGCTGAGCTTTGTTTATAATGTAGTTGCTTACTTTTGCGTCCTCTCTTACACATAACACGTAGTCACCAATAATCGAATTACTGTCGCGCACCAGGAACACACCGCGCTCACGTTCATTCATCAATATTTTGGTAGCATCTTGGCGGGACATGGGACCAAAGTACCAGCTATCTTTATCAGTTACATCAAAAGCAGCAACGTCAAGGGCCTCCATTATAAAATTCTCCGATGTTTAATTTACTCTCGAAAAGTTACCTTCTGTTCTGATGTATATGTATGTATATATATATATATGGATATATTCTGCACCACTTGGCCTTGAGTTTTGTTATTATATTCTACACATCAAGAAAGAAACAAAACGATTTTAAGTAGTATGCACTTGTAACTTATTTGCGGAGAAATTACTTGTTTTGAGTTCGCTTTTCCGATGATATTAATTATAATGACTTCCGTATTGTTGTAAATTTAGGGAGTCTTGTTCAACTCAAAGATGATTGTCTCCTGACCACGCAGGAACTATGTATCTTTTTGCACACATTTTACACACTTAAAGTTGGTACATATTTACTTTTTTCTGGTCGAACATTTAATTCATTTAAAACTTATCCAAATAAATGAACACGATCACCAAAAATGTGTATTACATATACACATAAATATGAAATGTATCTTTTTATATTGTGGCTTTTCTTACTCTTTGTGAGATAGTACCATTTTTTGTAACAATGTGAAATTTTTAATACAGTATTACCAGCAAGATCATTTTTATTATTGCGAATTGATTATTGTCGACGAGCAATTAAATTATTTGAATCATGTGCAATTCGAAAGCTGTGGCCCTTCATCTTATTGGGAACATTTCCACACTTTTATTTTTGGTTTTAAAATCTGATTTTCTTAAATCTCCTTTCTTCAGGGAATTTTTTAACAAAATGTAGATAGTTACAGATGACTTGTAAATCCTTATGTTTTTTATGTTTTCTTAAACAGTATTGCTAAGCTAACAATAGTTGCTAACAATCAAAAGAATCCCGGCTAGGGATTTCGTATTTCTTGGTGTAGGCTCGAATTATTTCTTGGTGTAGGCCTAATTGAAATTACTTCTTGGTGTAGGTTGGTAGGTTGATTGAAATTGTTTTTTAGTGTAGCCCTGATTAGCAATTGTCATCCTTATAAACGTATATAGTACAATGTAGTAATAATAGTATAATATTATTTTACACCAAATCTATTCTTAATGAAAAAAAAATTTTTTGCTATATATATAACTAAGTTTTATACCATCTCGTAATTATACAAACCATCGCGTCAACTTTTTATTCATAATATAAATTAATGACGACAAAGGTCAACTCAAGTTCCTTGCTAAAAAAAACTCCTTAGTTAATAAAAACACCTAGAGCTAATCAATAAGCAAGTACAGATGTTTACCTATACACAAAATATTTTAGTTTTTAGCGTTTACGCACATCAAAAAAAGGGTAAAAAAATCCTGACTTTCACTTGTTCGACAAAAGGAGAAAAGTTCATTAAGTTTTCAAGAGAAATTTTCTAATCAGAAAATAAACGCATGTCTCACGTTCAAACGTTCCACATTATAAACGAAATTAAGCAAGTTAACTAACTTCCACATGAACGCGCTTATATTCTTATATTTAAAATTACAAAGTAACAGTACCGCTCTAAATAAAATTCCGATTCGATTTCTCAATATGATCAGAGTGAAAAGCCAAACTTACTCTTCTAGACAATACCAACAAACAGGCGTTCAAGCAATTTAATATAATGTAAAGCTCTTTATGAAAAATAAAGTTCAACGCATTGCATGAAATGATCAAATTGTATAAAGTAAGCGTGAAAAATTGCATTACAAAACGATTTTTACATTAAGAGCTTACATCTCTCTAAATTTTTCAGAAAATAAATTTTTTTATTGGTTGGAAGAATCAATAAGTTGGAAAAATTGCTTGCTTGAAACGCCTAGCTCTTCTCCAAGCGCTCCGAAAAGGCAATTTGTCTCAAATGAATCCCCACTGGAAAATTACAGCCTTTAATAAGCCAACATATACTGAATGGGTATAAGTTTGAAAGCATTTCGAAAGGTGTCAATACTTATGCTAAAAATTTGGAATGGTGCGAGGAAAATTTTGGTGCTAGTTATGAATAGGAGTAGAGAATTATACATTTTTTTTTGCATTGTGTGTAAGATTTCCCAAAACGTAGAACTGCCTCTGTCTTTGACCAATACAACAAGAGCGGCATGTTCTAGCGCCAAATCTTAGAGGAAAAAGAATATGGAAAAATATATGAACATCAAAGAGTAGTTTTATGAACAGCAAAGAGTAGTTTTATTTCATTTGCACAAAAAATTCAAGGTTTTCAATGCCTTACCTTTTTTTAACACGATTTTGGAAAGCTTTATGTATTATAGTTCCATTTCTTGCATTTGGTATTTTTTTAAATGCTTTTAGTACAAAATTATTAATTTTCAAAATCCATTTTCCTCATACTCCTCTCTTTCAAGCAAGGTATTCTTAAAAGTGCTACTCGAAACTAAATCTTTACCGTTATAAAGAATAGAGTCCGCAGGAAAAATAGGGAAAATCTCCAATTTCGGACTGTAGGCGTGGTATAAAGAGCTGGGGAATAGTAAAGTACCGCCTATCACTTATCATTTTATTGACTAACACTACTTAATTATTTATTAACATTATTCAACAATATTTTACTTCCACAAGTTCAACGTAAATGCTATTCTACTGGGAAATAAAAATCAGCTGGAAAACAATAGCGAATGTTATATATTTCATAGGTAATTTCTCTGCTTACATATCAGTCAGATGTTTTATTCTGACAGGAACGGAGCGAAAGAGAAACGATATGCAGTATAGTATTTTCGGCGGGAGTAAGGGTTTCTAGTTTTTCAAGATTAATTTTTCAAAGAAAAGGTTCAAAGTATAAAAAAGCTGAGACTGAAATTATATACCCTTAAGCAATCATCAATTTTATAACCACATGTTGTATACTAAGCTGTGGATATCCTAAACGCTTGGCAATACCCTACCGGTCAAAGAAGTTATGAAAAAGTTTGATAGTGAAATTTTAAGTTTTATTAAATAATAGTAAAATTATACTTTTCGAGACGATCGGAAACTTCTGCTAGTTGAAGTTTGTATTACTTTTTTATTTAGTATTGTTTATTTTAAGGAAAATGTATTTAAAAAAATTCAATTAGTGTCTATTCTGTAGCACATGTTTGGAAGTTTTATATCTGAAAAATCTTTTGCATGTTACATGAATTTGAAAGAAAAAGCTACAGAATGTATACAAATCAATGGATGTTACGTGAATTTGAGAGAAAAACAGGTGTAGGATACGGAGAACTCATGGTTTATTTTTCATTTGTATTTTATATACCGATGAGGTTATCTACGTTATTTTGTCATAAGCGATAAAATATATAATAACATTTAATACTTTCAACACAATGCAATACAATAATCCCCAACAAAACAAAAATTTTTAATCATAACATCTACTAACTAAATCCCATTTTACATTTACATGATGGGGTAACCATGCATTGAAGTTAACACAAATCACTAGTTATGACAACACCAAATTTGTTGCTGGAAAAAACCGAAGTTTGTGAAATATTTTTAATGTAAAAAATTTACAACTAAAATTAACGAAAGATTTAAAATTAATAAAAAAAAAAAAATGCAAATGTTTAACTATTGACAAATCAATCCATTCTATTAAAAATAAAGTGTTGAAGAAAATTCTAACTTCTATCTTTCTTTTCGATAAACGGAGAAAGAAAAAATGAATCTAGAAAAATTTGTTAATTGTTGGGAAACGACAATATAAATGCGCAAAAAAAAAAAAACAAAATTTTTTATCCATGCTGCGTGAGGCAATGTAAAAAATCGAAATCATTAATATCTTTCTTAGGCAATAAGAAAAAATACCAGATTATTTGCATACTTGGCACAATCAATAAACTGCAAGTAGTCTGACTCGTATATTGCCAGAGTTACAATTTCTTCAGCAAACTTATTTCATTCTCTCGTGTCTGTATTTCACTGCTTCCACCACCACCATCAACATCGTTAGGTATAACTGCAACCGCTCTGGGGAGATAGAACAAAAGAACAAGGAAGAGGGAGTTAAAAGATTGCTTTATAGTGTGTTTTAATTTTTTTTTAAAAATAATATAACGTTTCACATAAAAGTTATTGATATTAACAGTAATTGCCAAGAAAAGGCGTGCCGCTACTCAATTTTTCGAGTGTGTGGGTGTGAATGTTTTGTATTGCATTAATTATATACCGAAAGTTTTGTTAAATAAATAAAGTAAATAGAATAATAAAAAAATGAAAAAAATATTTTCGAAGTTTGATAAAAATGAAAAACTTGAATCCCTCAACTATAATACATCGACCAAAGAAACAAGAGACGGCAGTTTTGTTGGCAAAGTGTTCACCGTTGGTCGTGTCATGGTCACCGTGGAGGATGTTTTGGCTGAAGGTAAGAATACATTATAAAATATAAAAAAAAAGGCCAAATTCGTAAAGTTTCCTAATTAGTTATTTTCTTTCTACGTCCGACATGCTAGCGCGATGATTAATTAAAGTTAAAAAATACATGATTAGATAAGGTTGTTTTGGATTAGTTTTATGCATGCGTGCAACAACAAAAAAAAAAAGCTCTAAAAATATGAAAAATTATGATGTACAGAGTGGCGAGATAAGATAAATTATACACATTTTTAATTAAATTTTAGTAAAAACATAAAAATATGGATATTGCTATGACTAAATACATCTAGGGGGAGTTTTTTTGGTTATTATCAACAATTTTCAATGATGTTTTTGCGGCCCCTACCGACGAGTAGAGACGCGTTACAATGTCACTTCAATTGTAACATCAAGACCTCATCTATATGCAATAGTTCATTCTACAAAACCTTTATTTCGGAACAAAATGCAATTCGAGGAAATGCGAGAATTTAAGTGCAGTTTTAATAATCTGATCTGAACAAAATTTGTTTCAATTTGTAGATCATCATCAATATCACAAAAAAAGGCCACCTTCAACATATATGTCGATCTCAAATAATATACCTGTACATTAAAATTTTCTTAATCCGTGCCTGCTGAGGATTCAAATTCGTCCGTTATCTGAAGATTTTTTTTTTTTCTGAAAATATTTCCGTCATATACGCGTTTTTAGGGGAACTGTTACGTTAGTAGATAAGTGTCTTCATTAGTTATATTCGACATTGTTGTCACTTTCTTTGCCGAAATCATAATCGCTATTAGGTCGAGTCAAAAGTAGTTTCCGTTTTTGATCAGACATTTATTTTGTCTTCGTTCAATAACAAAATTATATTAATGTCACAGTTGATTGTGAGGTATTCAACTTTTTTGTTGTAACTCTTGTTGATTGGCGCAGATTTTGCTCCAATATTGCCTTTAAATGGTTATCGTCAAAGTCAGAAGAACGGAATTTTACAAACCAATTTGCCCGAACTGCCCGATCAGTTATCAGTCTTTCACTATATACACACCTTGTATATTTTTTCAGCTGTTGCGTTAGCGCTATTGAATTTTTACTTTCGCAAAGCATTTTGACTCTCCATTCACAGGTTAAGAAAGAGAAAGAGAATCCTTCCCTTCTCGGCATTGTTGCAAATCTTAAGAGTATCTCCAAATTTGTGACGGACGTTTCATCAAGGAAAATTTAAGGACAGATCTCTACTTTTAAACAAAGCTTTTCCTTCGTTTTTTCGGGCGGACTTGCTAAGGGATTTAGTTAACGAAAGAGACCGACCAACAGTCTTCACAGTATTCTGTCACTAGGTACAAAACAAAACAAAACAATATGTTGTCTTGTCATAGCTTTTGCGACTCTCTCGGGGAAAACGTTCCCAATTTTGTTATAAAATAATGTTCGTAAGATCTCTGTAGTTCTCCTCAAGATGCAACTCTAAGTTCTCGGAATTCCTGCATTGATGACATGAATAATTTTATTATCCTATTCAAGTTGACGAAGAATGTGTGTGTATTTTATAGCGATTTCAAAGTAAATTTATCTACGCCACAGATGTGGAACCACTGTAACGAAGAGGAGTATAAGAAGACGTGGTCCAAACCAGATAGTTCTTTTTAAAGAATTTCAAATTTTCCCCCCCTCCCATCATCACTTTTCCCCATCCCTTTGCCATGTTTTTCGTCCTTGACAGAAAAAATTTGTTGGCAAATGTCAAAGTGCAAGAAAAATGAAGTGTTTTTCTCTAAGTGAGTAAGAAATAATATTTTCAATAAATACTAGAGACCACTTACGCTTTACCTTACCGAAGTAGGTATATGCATTCGAAGGTGCAATGCCAACGTTCTTTCTGATTACTTTAATTCTGCTTACTTTTGTGGTATTAGAAAATAATGACGTCAAGAGATTCTTTTAATGACAGCTTAGCAAATATTATAAGAGTCTGTATAAGTATGTACGTACGTAAAATATGCTGTAAATAGGTTCATACCTCGTAGTGAAAGCGCAATGTCAGTTCTTAAGGCATTCGCAAGTAACAACTCGCATATTTGATTTTCCTCAAATGTGTTTTGAAAATTTGAATGGGAAGAAATTCAATGGATTTCTCTTTTTTAAAAGATCTTTAAACAGTTGTTTTTAATTTACGTTATGTATACAAACAATGCAACCATTATTGTTATTTAAATTATTTATATATTATTTAACTGGTATTTATTTAAGCCCTACCGTCGGTTGTTGTTGATATCATCCGCTGAGAAGCAAAGATGTGTATGCTTAAATCGTCTTGCCTCTTTATAACTTTACAAACCCATGCAGTAGTTGAAAACAAACGTGAAATACATGCGTTTTCTATGTCAGCATAAATCCATAAAAACAGGATGAAAATGTGACTAACGGGTTCATCCGAATCTTAGAATAAAAATATTCTAATAGCTCGTACACTTGACAAAATTTCTGAACAAAAATAAGTAAGAAAATTGTATTCGGCTGTGGCCGAATGTTGTATGCTAACACCAATTTTTAGATAACCTACCTCATTATTATTAGATTAGAAGTTTAAGGAGCATTACTAGCAGTGTTATTTAGAATAAATTATAACTTTGTGAGGGCGTCGCCGATTTTCATACATTTTTAGACAGACAATTTAACTCAGTTTTTACGACTAGGTGAGTGTCAACAACACATGCCCACACAGACACATAGATAAACACACTCACAGGCGGACAGACGCGACTAGATTGATTTAGAATCTGACACTGATCAAAAATACATATACTTTAGAAGTTTTTTGGGCTTCCTCTTTGGGTACTGGAAACATTATAATAAAGACGTACATACTCACAGACGGGCAGACGCGGCTAGATTGATTTAGAATCTGACACAGGTCAAGAATATATATTATTATTATTATTATTATCATATAAATTTAGCCAGAGAATAAATTCTAAGACTAAAGTCTTAAAGCACTAGCATCTAAGGCTTTCGGCTTTATTTATTTTATTTTTTTTTTTTTTTGTTATTATTATTATTATTATTAAAAACTCTACCGCACTTGAGGTTTGAACCTACGACCATTCAATTGCTAGTCGAGACTCTTGCCTACCCGACCACTCAGGCGGATAAGAATATATATACTTTATACGTTGTTTGGAGTTTCCTTTTGGGTTTTACAAACATTATGACAAAGAAACACACGCTTACAGACGAACATACATGGCTAGACCGATTTAGAATTTGACGCTAATCAAGAATATATACACTTTATAGGTTAGTTGAAGTTTCCTTTTGGGTGAGAAAGAAACACATACTCATAGAGGGACAGACGCAGCTAGATCGGTTTAGAATTTGACACTGATCAAGAGCATATATACTTTATAGGTTCTTCGAAGTGTTCTTTCGGATGTGCCAAACGTTACGGCAAAATGAACATATCCCCTTTCTTCGGTGGTGGGTACACAGTAGCTTACCTAATTTCAAATTCAGTTTAAAGACGTATTCCCTAATTTTTCTAATGAACTAAGGAATTATCTTATTGGAATTTGTGAGCATGCAAACGACAGAGGCACTTAAACTACGTTTTGAAGATTCAGATTTTGGAAGCGGCTTATTCGTCCCGGGAAAGTTAAGTCGTAATAGCTCTATTTGAAATGTGTGTTAGTGAGTGAAGACCTCATACTGCCTTGTAAAGCAAGTTGCCTTCCAAAATCGTCACTTGTAAAACATTGAACCGTTAGGTGTGGCAAACCATATTCTATGAATGATATAAAAGAACTGTTGATATATTTGATATATGTACTGCTGTTAAAGAAGATTGCTTCAACTTCTGGGTGTAAATATTATTATACCCCTTCCGGAAGAATGAGGGATATATTAATTTTGTCAAAAAGTGTGCAACGCCCAAAAGGAAGCTTCAGAGACCCCACAAAGTATACGCATTCTTGATCATCATCAATTTCTGAATCGATTGGAGAATGTCCGTCTGTCCGTCTATGGAATGCCTGCTGCAACCATTCTGCTAGCCGCAAAAATTGGATATTGACCTCCATATTTGGCAGAAGCATTGGAAGTTCTTGCACGCATGTTGGTGTTGTAAATGGGCCAAATCGGACAAAGGACCGGCTACGTGAACTGAGAACACGTTTGCTTTTCAAAAGGAATAAAAAATTGGGTTTTTACCCGTCATTTATAAACCACAGCGGATAAATCTATATTCTAAAGGCGTTGCTGTAGTGCATGCACAAAAATGTGAAAAATTGCCTGCGCGTATTAAAATTTAACTTTATTTTCAATACCTTATGCGGCACAGAAACAAGTTTCAAAAACCCCGTTAGTGTATAAATTCTAGGCCAGTTTGAAATTTCAAAGCCAGCTAAGTATGTATGTCTGTTCGGATGCCCATCTGTCCGCCTGCCTAACGCTACAGTATGTGTCTGATAAACTTTCTCTCGTTAGCGAAAATGAAGATATCGACTAGGGATTCGAAAGTGATAAGTGAGTGAGTGATAAGCTTTCCAAAGGACATGCCTACAATGCCCATACACCTATCTGGAAAAAACTGAGAACACCTTTGCTGTCCCTGGTTTTCGCTAACTCACTCTTAAACTATACAACACGTACACCCGGAAAAAACCAGCCGCGCTCACCCAATATTACAGAGTATGAAAATTTAGTTCTTTTCTTTTTTTAAGTCTGTTTTAAGATAACTGGGATGGGTATAAAAGATTCATTCATCACCGAATATAATTTTCTTCATCGCATTCATGAATATATTCAAATATCACTCTTTCCACATTATCTCGCAATGCACATTGCGAACCTTAGGCTACTTTTTTCTTATTGATTATAATAATAGTGTAATTTTCTTATGATCGCTGAAGCGTTATCTGCCTCTCGATAGGCGTAAGATTTTAGAGAGATTATCCATGGGAAAAGTCTTGTACTCCACTGTACACACCTATGTACACTGCTGTTCTTTTTTAAATAGACAGAGCTAGTTCAAGTTTAATGATATCTCGTTAAACTGTCTGCTTTGTTCAAATACACTTGTAAACATGTTTTTATTTATTCAATAATAACTGAGTGTGTGTGTAATGCAATTACATGTTTGGTTAAAAATTGTTAACATTCTATTCCTGATGTTATTGTAAACGACGCGAGTGAGAATTACACCTAAGCTTCAGGTGTTAATAATTAAGAGAATTACGAACAGTCGCCGCATCGTTTAAACGCTTCGTTATATGTTCTATTGGTGGGGGGTAAAATGTGTTATCTTATTTATTCGAGAATTCGTGCACGTAAAGACGTGCTCATATTTAAAAACACGTCAGATTGCCTTCACAAACAAACTATTATTGCACTGTGTCGCGCCAAGTTCATTCGTTCGATTCGCTTATTCGAAACCCAATTTCTGTGATTATAACGAAAGAGGCGATGTTGTCCACTTACAATTGAGTTCCCTTTGAAAATAATTATGAGTCATAGTTTATCTGCAATATAATGATAGAGAGATTTTCATTAGATATACAATGGCGCTGTTTATTTTAAATATGGAAATCGTTTCGTTTTTGATAGTTGGGCTGAGCAAGGTTTGCAATTTGATCATGGAAATGTACGCATGTCAAGAAGGCCTAGAAAGTTTTCAAACTTTTATACCCCTCATCACTTGTGGTACCTTGTGGTACTAACACCTAGAAGGATTTTATTAAGCTTTTCTGTCTGTACATCCGTCCGTCTTGTATTCTTGCACTGAACAGAGCGTACAGGTGGTAATTTTTGAGATACTTTGATGAAATCTGATATACCGATGTATTTCGACACAAGAACGAACGCTGTTGAAAATGGTTTGCATCAAACCGCTTTTCCGACCAACTCCCGCACGACTCTTTTTGAAAAGATGTTACATGAATAACTGTAGAGTGGTGGGACGTGGTAGTGGACGAATGAGAGGTCGCGTCGAAGATATAATCTCCGTAGCCCAACATAACATCGAAAGCCAATCGACTTCAATCAGCCTCCTTGAATTATGCTACGGCATTCACAAAGCTTCCTCTGCTCTTTGCCACATTGATGTTATATGTATACCCAGTAAGTTAGTGAGCGAAGTTAGGAATCGAGCGAGCCACGCCTGTGTCCTTCGCTCACTCACAGCATTCTCACCGTACACTTCACAATTTTTTTTTGCTACATTTTTACTTTTTTTTATAGAAAGAAATCATCACATAGCGTATTTCGTCCGATATTTCACTAATTTTCAAATCAATATATCTTTTTACACCGGCAAAGAATTACAAAATTATCCACACGAAAAATGTAGGCTGAAATGTCACCTTTTAAGCTTATGTTCGTTTGAGACAATCAGGTGAGTGCTGCCCAATATGTGGGCATCACAACACCATCCCTCGGAAAAAACCGCGGAGATTTTTCAATAGGACCTAATAAACCGATAGCTCCGAAAGTTAGCGCATAAATTGAATTTACTAACCCGCCTTCATATTCAGCAGCATACTCTGTCTCTTACGTTAAAAATTGGTTTCGTTCGATAACTTATCGTTTTCTGCGCATGTCTTAAAACAATAATCAAAAAGGCAATCCCTTCTCTTTAGAAAAAGACGCGGGGTATAATTTTTAGCATTCGCCACTGTAAGCTGCAGCTGGACAATTCAAGTTCACCTGTACTTTAAGCCCAAGATGATGCAATATTTCATCTCCAACAAAGGTAATAGATAGATAGATGGATAGGGTTAAACCGAACTCAAAACGTGGGCACATTATCGGTTTTCTCATGCGTGTATCTGATATAAGCATACTATACCTTTGTTCGTTAGTGATGCGTGAACACCCAAGCCATTGTGAACTGAACTAATTAATGTTTCCAAATGTTTTCAAAGTGACGGTTGTTGTGCCTCAGTTTCAGTATCGTGAATAGAATTTATTTCCTTTTGTTTTAGGTTAAAAATTTAGTGCGTAAGTCATTAGAGGTGTAGGTGTGTTATAACATAGTGGAGTTCACATAAAAAATCTTTAATAGAAAATATGAACATTTTTTTCAAATTAAACTTTGTCCAAAAAAATGCGTCCAGTGTACGCCTAATAGTTGTTTCATTGAACGAGTCAAATATTGGAAGAAATTTGCACATCAAAGATACCACCCAATGTAGATCTCGCCGCTATTCATGAATCCTTACGATGGTTAGACAGTAACAACCGTTCCCAACTTACAGTCAGACAGTCGCAACTTTTGTAATTTTTGAAACAAAAAAACTGAATTTCGTGGTTTCGCGAAGTACTACTCGTTTAAGGCGAAAGAATACTTTTCTCGTACAATCAGCATTGGATTGAAAGATGCTGCTATTCGGCGACCCTTGTTTACCGAGCGAATAAATCTGTGGGTAGTTTGTAAATTTTAAACAAAGCCATGTGAACTCTCTGATCGTAGCAATTCGGCAACTGTTTCCGCAAATATAAAAAAAGGTAACAAAGTTGTTTTGAAAGGCCAAGAAGAGAAGTGGGGCGATTTGACCAACTCCGTAACGCTATTAGAAGGTTATCTATTCACTAATTTGCATGAACTTTTGTCTATGAAAAAGTTCTTTCCGAAGTGGGTAACGCGTTCGTTTGGTCACTTTTGATCAAAAACAAAGAGGCTGTTGGATGTGTTTATGTGAAATGAAAAGGATTTTTCATGAGATATGCGACAGGCGATGAAACATGGACTCATCACCATACTCTAGCACTCAGTCGAGTGAATAGCCGTGAATAGCGATCAAAAAATCAGTGTCACCAAGGTAATCAAGGCACCAAGGCATGTAAACTAATAGTCAGAACATTCATGTCATGGCAATCTGTCACATTTCGTTTGAAAGTTGGCACTATCTAAAAATTGTATGGGTCTGTCAACAGTGTCGAACCTCAGTTGTTAGAGCTGATCTCACTTTATTCCTAGAGTTCGTCTCTTTGGCCTGAAAATAACAACAATAATAGTAACAAGTAAAAAAATTATATCCGGTCGTGAGCGAATCTTTTACACTTATCATCGCGATCCTGGAAAAAAGAAATGAAACGAAGCTTCGAAGTCTATAAATATCGGGTATGCGTGATTGATTTCTATGTTTATAATAAAAGGGAAATTTCTATGATGCACGTGTTGTACTTTATGAGTAACAAGCAAAACACGCGGAAAACAAAGGTGTTCACAGTTTTTATTACATAGACGAGTGGCCGTTGCAGGGATGTTGTTTGAAAAGTTTGGATTCCTTTTAAATACCTTTGCAAGCTTGTAAGCGATCTCTTCATTTTCGCTAATCAGAGAATGTTTACCATATATTCTACACGGATGGACAATTAATGGACGGACATGCTTAGATGCATTCTGAATCTGAAACCGGCGAAGAATTAATATACTTGAAGTGATTTTTGAACCTTACTTCCGTGTGTCGCAAAAGTTTTGAGAAAGAAATTAAATTATGACACACTATAAAACTAGGTAGGCGTGGTCGATTATTTCCATTTTGGTAAAAGTGCTACAGCATAGCCCAAAAAGTTATGTAGATTTTTATGGGTAATGAGTAAAAAAACATTTTTTCCTTTTGAAAAGTAGAGGTGGCCTCAGCTGACGTAGTGTTGTAGGTGTGTTTTTCGACCGACGTGGCCCCTTTTCAATATCATCCTGCGTGCAGGAATCCCCAATGTTTCTGCCGAATTTGAAGTCGAGAGCTGCATTTTTACGGCCAGGAAAATGTTTAAAACAGACTGACAGCAAGACACATCCTTCGTTGATGAGTATAAAAATAATAAATACAGTATGAAAAACACCAAAATTTGATTTTGCATCTCATTTGGAAATACAAATGTCTCCTGACTTTAGGCAAACGTTCAAAGTAAGTAAAAATATGTAGGAGAAGTAATGACGATATCAGCTCGGGGTCCATTACACAATGAATGGCAAAATAACTGAAACGTGACTATTCCTTGTCGATCTTTGATTCTAATCACTATGTTTGGAACATATTGTCCTCCGAATACGAGCATCTTTTGTGCTTAATTACCTGTACGCATGTATTTTAAAGGAGTTTTTGCATAATAAAAGTGGGAAAAGTCGAAATGATGACTTGATTCTTATTAATTGTAATTTTGTGCTTGTTACTTGGAAAGAACGTAAATTGCGTTTCAGTTTTGTAAGGCCGTAAAATGAAAACAATCTCGGTTGGGCAATTAGCATAAACAGAGTATACGAAGGCAGTGTGTTTATCTGTGATGAGACGTGTCTTTAGGCGAATTCAGTTTCTTTTTTTTTTTTTTTTCATTTATATATCCAAAGCGACTGATTAAGGTAATATATTCGACGTTTTAATAAATTTATTATCAAAGGCAGAAAGCAAAAAATAACAATATTTTGCAGATGCTTGCAAAGCAATATCGTTGTGCTCCAACAATACAATAAACACTTTTTTTTTTCTTCAAAAACGTAATGAAATTGTGCGATCGGATAATGAAAAAAATTCAGATGCGCCTGCTTGCGCTTGTGTTCGTTTAATACATATATCTACAGAGAGAGAGAGGGGGGCAGGCACGCACGCAAACTTCATAAAGAAATTTAATAAATTTGTATTTTTTCAAATTTTTCTTCTATTTGTGTTGTTTTTTGTTTTGTTTTTGTTTTGTTTTTGTTTTTGTGAAAGTTACTAATTTTTCACAACCAGTTCATAAAAGAAAAAAAAATTTAAGTTTTAATATATATATTTCTATGTATATAAAGCACAAGTTTACTTATATATATATGTATAAATACGTATGTATATCAAACTCAAGACACATTATTGTTTTTAACTGAATTATGTGTGACTGCATGTTAGTTGACCTTCATTGAAATATATGCGGCTGTGTAGATAGATACGTTTGCATGCATAAAGCAGACGTTTGCACATCTCGCTTTCTCTTACTCTTCATCATCATCATCATCATCATTATCATCATGAGCTACGTATGTGTAACATTTTCTTTGCCTTTATGTATATATTTCGCCGTTAAAAATAAGGAATTACATTAACAGTTATTGCATGTGTTGTTTACTGATTTATAGGTAGATTTTTATATACACACGCACACACACACACACACACACACGTAGAGATTCAGAATTTGTTATTGTATGCAGTTATTTGCTATTTGATTGAAAACTTACATCACCTTTAGCACTCACTGCTGCTGCATGCACTGCTACTCACTACAGAAATGACTGTAGGCAATTCCATCGCACACATGCATATGTAAATCTGTAAGATAGTAAACTTATTTATTATACATACATGTGCGCATGCATGTATTTATTCATAGAGGTGCGATGGATAATAATGCGAATGTTGCGGTTAACAAAAACGCAAGCATTTTAACATAAGCAATATGTCTAAACTAAATCTTTTACGAAGATTGCGCAAATAATTTCTTTTGGTTTTCTTAAATTAGACAGAGATCCCATTTTTAGTCCCATCGCTGAAGGATGATATCCCTTTTGGGAAATCGTTTGCAACGCCTAGAAGGGAGCTTCAGATACTCCGCAAATTATATATAATCTTAATCAGGGTCAAATTCTGAATCGATTTAAACATGTCCGTCTGTCCGTCGGGGTAATGTCTACAATAAACGTTCTGCTGGCCATCAAAATGAAGATATCGGTTTCGAATTTAGCAAAAACATTGGAAGGTCATGCAGACAGGTTGTTACTAACAATGCATTAAACCGATCAAAGGACAAGCTTGTAGTGCAACGTACGCTGAGGTTACAATTTTTTTTTGGGGTTCTTTACCCATTACCCATAAACTAGAATAGATACGCGATGAAAATATCGAATGTTGTAAACATTCTCCTGCCGCAAAATTGAAGCTAGTGACTTCACATTTGGCAGAAAGGTTGGAAGGTCTTGCACACAGGTTGATATTGAAAATGGCTAAGATGATGGGTCGAACTTCTCATACTCATAATGTACAACAGATAAATCTGTAAACATTTGAGCGTACATTCTATAGGCGATGCTGTAGTACGTGTACGAAAATGGGAAAAATTGACCACACCTACCCAATATTATAGCGTAGCAAACTTTAATTTTATTTTCAAACGCGTAGTAACAAGCTTGAAAAAACCCTACAAAATATATAAATTTTTGCTTACTTGCAGATTTGGAATACACCTAAGCCTGTCCATTTGCCTGTCTGCCCGCCTATCCGTCTGTCCGACTATATAGTATCTGCGATAGACGTTCTCCCGTTTGCAAAAATGAAGACATCGCCTGTAAATTTGCAAAACTGCAGACGAGTCAAAGAACACGCCTACAACGCTCACACGTTTATACAAAGAAAACTGAGAACATCTTTGCTTTCCGTGTCTTTCTCTCGTTGCTAATAAGCTACAACAGCCACGCAATATAAATTTCTACAAAACTATTCTACAAAATTGGAAAAATGCAGCCACGCCTACTCAAATATATATTTTGCTTTTTTTCAATCTTTTATAGGATAATAATCATGGGTACAAAAGATTCGGTCGCAACAGAATATAATTTTTTTACTGACCGGGACACATAAATACTGACGTATGAGGCATATGCTCTTCAAATTGACACTTTATCAATGACAATACGATTAGTAAAAACTACTTGACATTTTCCTTCGAAGCCCTTAATACTCGGCACTCTTCAAGCTCTAGAGGATTTTGAGACATGGTTTAAATTAATCCATACTTTATTAATGAAATTCGCTTGCAAATCAAAAAACGAACCAAAAGAGCATTCGTTTCAGCGATGAAACTTTAATACCACTGGTTTGACGTGGCGCTTGTATATCTTCCCCTAAACCTCTTACAACCGCTTGTGAATTATCATAAATTGTTCTACATTGTTGTTTTTAAATTTGAGCCGAATCTTTATCGAAAATTACTGAGCTCTTACGAGAAGGAGGACTACGCTGCATAAATAATTTTGTAAAGACAATACTGTGCACGAATCTTTTTTTCTTCTTCCTTCATATGAAAGCGCCGAATTTTCGGGTCTGACTAGCAAATAGGTATATTCGTCCGGCGCATTAGTTTTAAACTGAGCTGTATATATATTCGAGTAAAAAGACTACAGTGGCGTGCAGCCCAATATAAAATAACCTACAGTTGTACGTATATCGATTTTTTAAAATAAGGTTTTATGTGGGAAGCGGTCGAAAACGTTATGCGATAGGATTCATCTTCAACAGCGTTTTTCCTTGGGCCAAAACATGTCGGTTTTCGCAAATTTCAACAAAATATCTCGAAAATTTATGGGCTGCAGGTTGAACGCACGAAAACAAGACAGACCGACAAGTTGTAATCGATTCATAAGGTGATTCTGAATCGATCGGTATAATAAAAGGTGCGTTTATCTCAGTTTCGCATACTGTTAATATACCCTTGTACCACAAGCCCACTAGGGCAGAAAAATAGCATTAACTGGCACTTGAATAACTTTATATGACAACATCTTTTAAATCCAATTTTCATTAAAGTGTATCGTTTTTAGTTGTTGTCGGACACAGACGTTCATACAAAAGCAATAACTTTGAGAAATAAACGTAAATCATAAAACAATTTAATGCATTTAGAGCGTAATTGTATAAAAGTTAGAAGTAAGAGAAATAGAAACCACGTTTCCTTGCATAGAAAAAATGTCTGGCAATCGGGAAAGATGTGATTATGAGTTTTATCCAAAGGAACGAAACGTTTAGCATGCTTCATTTCTTTAAGGCCGAAACGAAAAAACGCTACAAAAATGCTTTAAAAATGTAATATAATTTCAGGGGGATTCGCAATGGTTTTTTTGGCTAAAGCCAATGCCGGCAATGCTAAATATGCTCTTAAGCGTATGTATGTCAATAACGAGCATGATCTAAATGTAGCCAAAAGGGAAATCCAAATTGCGGTAAGTAGCCCGATTAAAATGTAACTTTTTTCACACTTGAGCGGTAAAGAGATTTTTAAATATATCACACTACTAGAGTAATTTAAGCGGTCACAAAAACATTATTGGCTACGTCGACTCCAGTATAACAAATTGTAGCAATGGTGTATGCGAAGTATTGCTCTTAATGCCCTACTGTAAACAACACATGCTGGCCATGATGAATGCTCGGTAAGAGAACGCTTTGCATTTATTAGCTGGAATATTTTTTGAGTATTTTTTTTCCCTCGTTTTTGTGTGTCTTTGCTTTCTTTTCGTTTTTTCGGTTTTTCTTTTTTTCTAGTTTACAGATTGGCTTTACCGAATCGGAAGTTTTACAAATTTTCTGTGATATTGTTGAGGCAGTTTCCCGACTGCACTATTGCCAAACACCAATAATACACCGCGATCTAAAGGTGGAAAATATTTTATTAAATGACGCCGGCAATTATGTTTTATGTGACTTCGGTTCAGCTACAGCTAAAATTCTCAATCCTCAGCAGCATGGAGTCACGGCGGTCGAGGAGGAAATTCAAAAGTATACAACACTTTCGTATAGAGCTCCAGAAATGATTGATTTGTATAGCGGTAAAAATATTACTACAAAAGCCGATATATGGGCTTTGGGTTGTCTGCTATATAAATTGTGTTTCTTCACTTTGCCTTTTGGTGAGAGTACGCTGGCTATTCAAAACGGGACATTTTCCATTCCCGACAATTCTAAATATTCTAAAGGCATGCATCAGTTGATTAAGTTTATGCTAGAGCCAGATTTGGAAAAGAGGCCAAATATATGGCAAGTGGCTGAAGTTGCCTTTCACTTAAATAACAAAGAAAACCCTGTACAAAATTTGCACGTAAGCGATTACTAATTGCTTTAAACTTGACAGCTGTTCAATGGTTTTTTTAAATGCATTGCAGAAAAGCTCTCCAGTTAATTTGGATCAATTAGTAGTACCCCCGTTTGAGGCTGAAGCCAAACGTATTTCCACTGCTGCGGCAGCTGCTATCAAAGCTGCTAAGCCGCAAACTGTTAACATTGAATCCGGTACCAGCGTGGCGCCTCGTCAAAGACCTAAGGGATCTTCAGCTGTGCATGGACCAAATCCTCTAGGCTTAGGACTCCCACCTAGCCCTTCGCCACGTAATAACATCACCTCACCTCAACCTCAAGTACCCCAATGCGTAGTTGAACAGTTTCAAGCAAATTTCCCAACCGTGACGCCGGTATTACAAAATTCTATTAATGCCTCAGCAACGACGGTGCTACCAGCAGCAACACCTGTTGCAGCAACTCAATTAATTAAAACAAATCCAAATGACATGGCGAATACACAAAATCCTCCAGCTGAAATTTTAAATAGCCTTTTTGAATCCACGGTCTATCCTGATCCTTTCAGTGAAACATCGCCAGCCCCTCTGGCAATTGATGCCGAACCAACAGCCGCTGATCAAGCTGTTATTAACGCAGGTGATATGCCAGGCGTAGTTGGCGATGGCGATAATGTAACAAGTTCTAATTTACTATCACCACCTAAGGCAATTAACAATAGTACTTCCGGTCATCGTCGCAATGTTAGTGATACTTCCGCTTTTAATAAGTAAGTCGAAGAAGTAACTGTAGCGAATAAAATAATCGTTTCATTTGTTATATTAAAAATATTTATTAATTTCTGGTTTGATTTTCCTGCAAAAGCTTTTAAATTCATCGCACATATTTTAGGAAATTAAACATTAATCGTAAAGCTGACCGAAAAAAAATTGCAATAACCTTTAGAAATCAATGTTTTATATATATATATATATATACATAATGTGTAGTTATTTTATAGAAAATCTTTTTTTTTGTGAAAGCACGGAAATTTTGCAATGAAATGTATATGAAGGCGATCTCTATTATTTACTTATTTATTTGTTATATTAATCTTTATTCACTAATTTTTTTAAATTCTTTCTTTTCTATTTAAAACTCTGTGATGTGCTTTTTTATTTAGGCCAATGACGTTTTTTCGAAAACTTGATATCGTAGCCACAATATAGAATAAAAAACATTATTTAAATCGACTACATTTTCTCTAATACATTTCTTTTCATGTTCACTCAACCTTCTGTCTGAATATTTACGGCACTTCTTTTTTTCCAATTTCCAAAACGTAATAACTCACTCTCCGATCAATCTCACATCTCATCTTTCTGAAACACAGAACCTTTGCCAATGAAACCTCACAGTTCTTAGCGCCCTACGACCAATCAGTTAAAAGTCGCAGCGGTGGCTCTTCTACCGGTAGCGGCGGCGACGCTGTAGCTGCATCAAATAACTTCGGAGGATCCAATCCGAGTCTCTTTGGTGGCGTTATGTCTCAGTCATCAATATCGCACGCTGAATTAACTACAGCGCAACAACAAGCAAGTGGTATGAATCGACCCACAATTGCTGAGACGGTGGGTGCACGTGTAGATGCCTGGAATCCGTTTGAGGAACAGCCATTTAGTCAAATGACCGAAGATCACATATTTGAGGCAGAATTTGATAAAATACGGCAACGTGGTAGTCAAGGAAGTAAGTTAGAAAAGCAAAAAGAGAGAAAAAAATCAGTACAACTAATGCACAAGTGTCTTGTTTTTTTTTTTAAAGGTATAACAGCTAAATCGGCATCTACCACTTCAACATTAACCCCGACAGAAACTAACAACTCGGGCGTACCTATGCTAGGGTCAGCTAACTCCGTTCCCTCAAGTTGTGTTCCATCGCAGACCTCAATTTCGAATACTGCTATTATATCAACATCCCATATACCGGAAGATCCTTTCGGTTCAGCTCCGTTTAGTTTACCACCTGGTTTACGCGAGAAGGCGGCTTGCTTGAGAAAAACTGGAGGTAAAGCATGAACTCTGTTCTCACTGTATATGAATGCTATATATTTCTATATTATTCCAACAGTATTTACACCTATACCTATTACTATTACTATTTACACGTATTAATACACAAAAAAATCCACCCTTTTCTACTAAATACTCCTATTGTTCTTTGTCGCAATGTGAATAGATTCAAAGTTCTTCGAAGACTTCTTCTTTACGTATCCCTACCCCTCATATTATATTTATATATTTATCCAATGCATTATCAGTTCACATATAAAGCAAAATTATTGCGCTAGTCCTTCTTTTGCTTTCCTGTCCAGTTTTTATTAACTTCTCAAAGCTATAATAATATTTTCCCCCCGTCCCCTCATCAATTGTTCGTTGATTTTCTTATTTAAAAATTTTTTATAATTAATCTAAAAATGTTCTTTAGACAATAATATTTAAAAAGAAATTATTAAAGGCCATAATTTTTTATTTCTTTTTTTCTCTTATTCTTCTTGTTTTTTTCCTGTTGTGTCCAAAAAAAAAAAAAAGATGAAGAATTAAACTGAAATTCGTCTACTTAAATATGTAAAATTTTGATCTACTTTTTGTGTTATTAACCTAAAAACATAAAATTGCAAAAGAAAAAAATTTCCAGATTTATTATTATCTCTGTTAAGTAAGGATAACTTATTGTGGTTCTACTATAAAAAAACACAATTCAAGTTTATTTCAACTCGTTCATTTGCACATTCTCTCATTCCTAAATTTACGCCTTTCCAAAATTTACAGGAGAAACAATAATAATATATTTGCATGTATATACAGATATATATTTATATATATATGTATTCTCCGTACTAAAAAATAATTGAGAAATTAACATAACTTGGTGCTGGTCTGTCAAAGAATTAAAACAAAAGTAATCGGTTCTAATACAGTTGTAACTATCGTAGCAATTAATTGGTTGTGGTCTTAGTTCTAAATATAGTTCTAACAGCATCTTTTATTTTTTTTTTACCAAAGCATCTATGTGCAGCTATTAAATTTGTATTTATACGAATTGGTTTCTCTTGTGGATGTAACTTTTGAAAAGAACATATTCACACAGTACGCAATAATATGCTTCATCGAAAAGCTACTAAAGCAGTATCAGTCGCTAATAACAATGTTATGATATTATGTACAAGTATATATGGAAAAATTAAATGGTTAATCTAGTCAAATGTGCTTTCGATTAATAAGAAGAACACATTTTATATATAAAGAAAAAAATTTTTAAAAAAAAAAAATCGAAAAATGATGACAATTGTGCAAATTGAAGGTGGCATTCTAATGTCCATCATATTACGTATTCAAACTCATTCATGGTATTGCTTAAATATTGTACAAAAGAATTAGGTATAAGAATATATTTTTATACCTGTTGTCCTGGAAAGAGAATTAGATCAACCTTGTCCTCTAAATTGTAGTATAAAGAATATTCGTTAGAAATACTGTAAATTTATTGATAATCGCAAGAGATTTAAGTGAACGTAGCCATGTCTGTCAATGCGTTATCGGACCCCGAGACTCCTCACATCTAGCTTTTGAAAGAAAATTTAATACGTCCTCACGAGATATTGCATCTGATAATAGAGGTAGTCTCAAATATCAAATATTGAAATAGGAAACGACTAAATATGTTTGGTTACTTATTCCCGCAGGGAAGGTTTACAGGTTTGGACAGCTTGTTGCGAAAACCAACCATCGGTTACTGTAAAATAACATACGAATGGAAGAAGGAGATCGCAGTTGTTTATGTACCCTATATGTAAGCATGAACCAAGTAATAAAATGTTTATTGAAAATTAATACCTAGAATAGAACATCAAACAATCAGGACATCAAAAGTCGCGATCGATTCTTTGAGGAAAGAGTTTAAGGGAAGAGATAGATTGGCACAACAAGCTTGTAGAAAACTGGTAAGATTACCGCTCTTTTGGAACAGCCAGCAAACTTTAATTTGACGTCGTGACCGCAGATAGGGTCGTGACAACCAAATGCTACAATCATCTCCAAAAGATCGTTTAAATGATATTGTAGTTTCTCAACAGAAAGTAGTAAATTTCTAGTGAACATACTTTCGCTTGTTTTTCCCCAATTGTTATATGACCTTGTAGTGCTTTAGGTCACAGCGATTTCTTGAACAAATCACATTTGGGTGAAAACATCCGAGCTAGCAAACTCTATGTAAATCGTTATATTAAATTCATGACCTTGGTGAAATCCCGACGCGTTCAGCACCTCAAACTTGGCAAATCCCTTTCTAGGGTTTATGGCTAATGTTAGGCACTTGTGTTTACCATTAAGACCGTAAAGCAGTTTACCCGTACTGACACATCTCATCATCAATTTTCTATTTACAATCAATTCTTTCTCTTTGGAAATTAACCCTGCCCAAGAGGTAAACTTTTTGTTGTAAAGAAACAGGAAACGCATTTAAAGGGCGAAGAGTGATCGTAAACAGATTCCTGGTTAGTAGTCACATATTTAATTTGCTTGAATTATTATTGGAATAGTGTAAACGTTAACTAGTTTTTTTGGCCTACATTTCTGTGTTCTACAACACTTGAGGTTTGTGGGGATGTATGCAAAACACAGAAGGACTTACGATCGATCCACCTTTTATAATACCAGACGGTTCAGAATCTCTTTCAGGATCTTCTTCTGAATTGATTTAAGCGTGCCTGTCCATCTGTCTGTGTTCTTGTGTGTAATTTACAGTTCGCAATTTTTCAGGTATTCTAATGAAATTTGGTATAGTGACATTTTTTAGGCCAAGAAGGAACGCTATTGAAAATGATTCGAATCGGTCCATTCTTTCGCCCACTTCCCATATAAGGCCTCTTTTTCAAAAGTTATTTTGTATATAGCTGTATGGTGGTCTACGACCCCGGCCTGCTCTAGGATATTCACTTGTTGAACAATGTTTTAATTAATAGTTTCAAAAGCGCAAGCAAAATTAAATTTTTAGCTTAAAGATGAACTTAGGCTTTAGTAGGCTTGTACATGTCATGTTTAAAGAAATCGTAGACTTTAGTTCCTTAAAATGAACTGTAACGAGTTTACGTTCGCAATTTCTATTTAGGAAAAAAGGCACATGAAATTTTCGTCGCGATACCTTGATGAAAAATTCCATTTTGTAAATTTCTTTTTGCTTGTTTTGCTTTTTGCTGCTTGCTATATTAAATTGAAGACAAAAAAAAAAATTTATGTTTGCTTTATGAGCACTTTCTTTTGTTAACATTTTTTTTGAGCGCTAAAATTAGTCCCTACAACAAGTCGGCGTAAATGTTTCTCTACCATTTTGGTAAATAAAGCCGAATGCGAAAATATTGTCTTTCATTTATGCTTTTATCTATACGAGATGGTAACAAAGCTCATTCTATATACGAGTACCAATGCAATGAGAAGATATTCTTGGACGGATGAAATAATAAGTAATACAATTATCCGAGTTTATAGAGGGAGTTCTTTGTCTTAGTTGTTCGTAGTTACGTTTAATTAGAATATAATTTCGCTTGTAAAAGACAGGCAGTGCCTGTGCAGGAGAATAAGGGAATAATTAAATCGCGAAATCTGTTTGGCGTAGTTGAGGGATTAATTTTGACGAAAATAATTTTTTTCCCTTTTATATGTTGCGTATATCACTTTGAGATTTCATCTTCTGCGACCTGTTTTATGGACTTGAATGAGGCTGTTCATCGAACTCATGCTAAATCATATCAAATTCTTAATCAAAATTATTGAATTTAAATACAAAATAGGAATAGTAATAATAATTCCTTTTAGTTAAAGAGAATTATATTTCTTTTTTTTGTTTCTCAAAACTTTGTACAAGAATAAACTATATTTAAAAAACGCAAATTCGGCATATATTAAAAAATGACCTAACAATTATATAATAATATGAAAGAACTGCAACGAAGGAACGAAGCTGAATCGTCGATTATTATTATTTTTTTTTTTTGTGAAGAATGTAAAACTCTTATTTAAAATTTCTTTGTAGATAATCGAACCAAAAATGAATTAATAATATTTTTATAAAAAATCCGGCCAAATATGCAATAAAATGAAATAAAATTATTTTTTATTTAAAGACAACAATACAGAATGTTCCTTACTGTGTGTTAATTAACCAGAAAAACAAAAAAAAAAATAAAAATAAAAAAATCCCAAAAAATTAAAGTATAAAAAAAAACAGTATTTAAACAAAACCAAAAAAAAAATAAATAAATAAATAAAAAACAATAATGGAATTGTACCTTACAAACAAGCGAATATTTAAATTATTTTTGATGTATAACCAACAAAACCAAAATTATAAAAGCATATATATATATATATATGAGAAATGGACAAATAAATAACTATTTTTGCTAGAAAAAAAAAGAAGTAAAACGCGATACACACACTAAACATAATACTCTTTGAAGAAAAGAAAAAACATAAACAAAAGGAAAAGCAAGCTAAGGAAAAAAAATTGTGCAAAATCATTTAAAAAATGGCCACAATAAGTTGTAATTTTAAATTGATGACACTAATAATAAACCAAATAAACAAAGAAAAATTAAAAATTTAAAAAGAATTGTGTTTCAAAATATTAAGTTAATATAATAAACTGCATTGCTGCTTTCAATACTGAAATATAGAAAGCAAAACTACAAATATATGAAATAATATATATTTAGCTTAAGTGAATTAATGTAATTAAAACCATAAATAAAAAAAGCAAAAAAGAATCAAAAACATAAATGTTATTCAGTTATACAACTTTTTTTGAAAAACTTTTTAAATTTAATTATTAAAGAGAAATATATGGAGAAGGGATAAGTTGAATTAGACATCCACATGTATTAATATATATGGAAAATAATTTTTTAAATCGTTTAATTGTTTCAAGAAAATTTCAAAAAATACTTATATGCGAATTTAATGGTTTCGTGATGTCCGAATATCAAGGAGAGCATGCAAATGTTCATATGAATAAAGCCGTATGGGGCGTTTAAGCTCTCTGGACGGAGTATAATGAGCCAAAGCAAATGTGTACATATTTGACTTAATTGTGTATCACTGTGTGCCTGTCCGCCCGTCCGTATGCCGTTAAAATTTTTAAAATATCAAAAGCTGCGAAAGACTAAAACTTGGCAAAATCTGTGCTTGTGCGACGTTGGTTGTTTAATTCTGCCGTCGAAGTACTTATCACCCTGGTTGCAAAAAGAAAAGAAGAGAGCATCAGAGGCTTCATCTTTCATGATCTTAAACTCGATACCATAGTAGTAGAATGAAGTAAGCTTGGAAATGGACAAGTTGTGTGCTTTAATCCAATTAATTACAAATCCTACAAAAGGGGAATATGTAAGCCTTGCAAAAGAACAATCTTACGAATTATAGCAAGCATGAATTTAAAAGTTGACGCACATATTCAATCGAGCCATCACAAGATTCTGATCGGCTAAAGAACGTGCCACCAATCAATAAACACGATGCTTTAAGTCGCCTGTAATTCTCTTATTCAATTTGTTGCAATGCTCTTTAAGTAACTGTTCAAATGAAAAGTTACTCTGCATTCAATGCAAACAAATGGTATAGTTACGCGCGATTACATTCTTGGAAATATACACAGATTTTCTGTTAATCCTACTTTCTTATAGTAAAACAAGCACTATAGCTGGACACGGCCTTCCACTTCGCTTAATACTGTCACAAAGATAATGCCTTTTTAAAATAAGGGCTTATAAGGATATATATACTATACTATATATGCATTACATTATACTACACTATACTATACATAGTATATATATACTATACTGTGTACATATACATAACAAAGAATACTATCTATATGCTATAGTATACTATACATATATACTGCACTGTGCTACACACAGTGTGCTATACATAGTATACACTATTCTATACTATGTACAGTATACCATGTTATATAAACAATACTATACTATACTACGCTGCCCTGCTACACAATGTATATACTGTACATATAGACTGTGGACTGTGGGTTGAACACAAGAAAATAAGGCAGACGGACGGACAGACAAGTTTAGATCGATGCAGAAATTGATTTTGAATCGATCGGGTGGGTGTTGCATACATCCGCGCAAAGCCTTCGATCAGTTTATGGTTAAAATTTAAGAATTTAAGTACAAAACATCATATTTTCTATGCCTAAGGAGAATTGAAACTTTCAAAATGAACATTTCGCAGTTATACTATTTGATCATTTTAATTACATCCACCTAAGAGCATTTTCATACTCAATTTTTACACCGAGTTTTCACTTCAAAACTGCTATAAGTTCTAACTGTCAGTTGTTTCGCTTCTAACGGCATGTCTTTGGGCGGATCACATCCATTAACACATAATTTGTGTTCACATCAATTAATAGCACACGTATTACCTTTTCATTTCCAAGCATTTCTTTGTTCCATGGCGGACGGGCCGACGTGACTACAATTACTCACAATAAGTTCTACTTTAAAGGGGATAACTGCAAGAAGAAATCTTGTACATTACGATCCTTCAATAATGAATATATACGGAACGATATTAAATATATAGATAGATAATAACTAAATAGAAAATGGGAAACACGCTTGTAAGCGATTTAAAAAAACGATTTCCATGTATTATGTACATATATCTAATTATTTCATAACACAATTACTTATAAAATTGTTATTGTTTTGTTTTACGTGGGCTTTGTACGGTTTTATTCGTATTTTTATTATTTCTATTCCACTAACAAAATCTATTGTATATTTTATTTTTTATTTTGATTTTATTTTTTAATAAAAATATTTTGCAAAATTGAATAAAGTTTTAAAATTGTTACTAACACTCACATAATAAACCAAAACATGTAACAGGCATTCGCTCTATTACGCCTTTAGACTTACCCGCATATTTAATCTTCATCTAATCTTATATAGTATTTTGATGCACTTCCCTAACACGGCTTTCTAGATAGCTTAGTCAACTGTGTGTATTAAGAATTGAAATTGAAGGTTATATTTATAGTCACCTTAGTTAGAGCATTCCGAAAAACTTTCGGATGAAGTGATAGAATCAGGACGTCCGTCCTGTATGTAGTTTCTGAGAAATTTTGACGATCTTTGATATAGTGAATGTGTTTTCGCCTAAAAACAATCGCTATTGCTTCGGACCCCTTATACACCCATCATTCGCCTTATTTTGAAGAAGTTTTATGGAAAATAATTCCAATTTTCCAAATTTCTTCGCAGAATACCGTATGTATTAGTTCTTCGGCTGGTGTCAAATTCTGGAATCAAATCCCGCATTCTTGTTCTTGCAAAACCATATAATTTTTAATATTTTTAGATTTAGATATAGAAGATTTATCGCTAACGGTAATTTGATAGAAAAACCGACTGTACAAAATTTGGACCATATAGCCTCTATCGTGGATCCAACCTCATATAAGGGTTTTCATGAAAAGTAAGGCTTTGTACGGCAACAAGGTATGATTTTTGATATTTGATCACGAAAATATATCCAGGATTTTATTGGGCGAAGTATTATAGGGTATTTAACGCGCGTCATTTATCGATTATAATATTTTCACTTCCTTTTAATATTTTATAATTAAAATTTGCCTCCAGTAGTACTTGCCCGTAAAACGTGGGGCCACGATCTTGACCCCAGCCCATGTAAGGACATGAGTAGTAAGCCTTGTAAAGTAACAAAGTTTAATTTTTAGTAATTTATCATGAAAATAGTTGAAGAATGAGAGATGAGATCATTGACAAGAAAACTACTTTTGCCTAATTTGAACCAGTTCACCTTTTGGGGCCCCACCGATATAAAGACTCACATTAGAAGTTTGCCTTTACATGAACTCAAGATGTAGTTTTTGGTATTTTAATCGAGAAATTCGAGAAGAATTTTATTAGACTAAATAGTGTAGGGTATTTAAAGAGCGCTTTTAATCGATCATAATGGGTGTACTTGCTCAACGTACTTTTGCAAGCGTACACAAGATCGTAAGACTCTTATTTTACATATTTGTGTGCAAGCGAAGTATATAGGATGATGGTTACTTCGTCAGTTTATCTATCAGTTCCTCTGTCGTTTGTTGCAATCGCAAGTTAATGAAGCAACTTCGGTCAGTAAGCCTTTCTTTCTGTCATATACAAGAAGCTTGGGGTAGGATGTAAAGTAAAGTGAAAATTTTTATCAATAATATCCGAACGCAGGATTCATAGCTGATATCAATCTGAATCTTGCTGTAAATAGTTGCGAAAATTTTATTAGGGAAATATTCGCACTGCGCTCACTTACTGCTACTTTATTACGGCATAAGAGGATTATTGTGCATAAGTATTCTGGAAGAGTCTATCTATTTATTACACCTAGACAGTTCGTCCGTAGACGTATCTTGTGATCTATGTCAGTTGCTGGGCTAAAAAATATGAAAATAAAAATCAAAATTAATTTTTTTTATTTAATTTTCAAGTCCGTTGTTTCTTTTTTTTTGTTTGTGTATATTTCTATTTAACTTCATCACAGTTACCATAGTCATTACCGCTCCTTTACTCGTAAAATGAAATACTAAAATAAAAAATATTATCCAATCTCACTCCCATCCCTCTCATTCGCACATTTTCCCCTTTCTATTTACCTGCATACTCAGTTCATTTTGTTTCGTTTTCTTTTACGGCATAAAAGAACTTGATTTTCTTCAACAGCTAAATATTTTATGGTCAACCATTGCGCTGCAAGCACATCCACAGTATTGTCATCAGCAACTAGCTCTGCGGCAGCATTGGCGGCAGTTTGTGGTACTACATCGTCAACGTCTTCTAAATGGTTATTGTCGCCTACGCTTGAAGTGTCCAGTGAGGAGAAAACATCCTTGATTAACAACTTGAAAACTGATTCTGAGGAGGCGGGAAAAACAATTGGAGGAGATGATGCCTTAGTTAGTATGACGAGTGCTGGGACAAATTTGGCTTTAGCTGGTACCAATTTCGTCAAATTGCCTCTGGAAGATCGGAACAAATATGAAAAACTGCGCAGTAAAGATCAGCCCACCTCTGACGATTCTGATGATTCCGAGTTTTTTCAAGAAGATTGTAATACCGTTAGTAGCAATTCAAAAAAAGCCAAATTCAAGCAAATTGTTACTAATAACATACCTGACACTATACACAAAATACAACAGGCCGCCTACCATAAGGTCGATAAGACACAAATAAAAGTGCCGATTGTTAAGAAATTAAGGCATACCACGACCAAGCGGCCTTCAACAGCAGCTCAACAAGCGGCGCAACAATTGAATGTCGTTTTAGAGAAGCATGAGCAACAAAATCAGCAAGCGGCGGCCATAGCAGCAGTTGTGGCAGCTGACGAAGCAGCCAAAGACGAAGGTGACGCAGATTCCATTGGTTCAGCAAGCGATTTAAGAGCCGAAGATGACGATTTCTTCGACGAGAACCAAATGAACACCATAGCGACGGGCAACAGATATAAACGCCCTGACGTGGATGGCATTAGCGAAAGTGTGAAGACGTGCAGTTCGTCAGCTTATCATGCTGAGTGCGAATCGGTCACTACGCATGAAGACGATGTCAGTCGGGTGGTAGTGAAAGTGCGTATGCGTAAAAAGGATCGTATGGCTGCAGCAGTAGCGGCGGCCAGTGGAGATAGTGTATTGACAGCTGGCTTAGCAGGCGACGAAAGCGAGTTAAGTCCTTGTTCTAGCGATTTTCTAAATAAATTAGGGGACAAGCCTTTATTGTTGGATGATGAGCTAGACTACGGTTCTGCTGACTCCGATACGAGAAGTCAAAGTAGCAGCGACGACAATTCCGATGGCTATGTGAAAGCTGACGACGCCACTAAACAGATGAAAACAATTAAATCGAACTTAGTCGAGCCTGAATTAGATGTTTTTGCTATGGCACCTTTTAAAATGCCACCTGGCTTACCCTTGCGTAGAAGATCTAAAACGGAAGCTGCTAGCTCTTTAGCTACTCCCAAAACTACAATTAAAATAGCGTCAATAACCCCACAAGTAGAAATTTGGTCATCAACACCTATCAAAGCGGAAGCGTGTAGTGATTTTGCGGATTTTTCGACAACAACGCCTTTAAAAGAGAACGCTGTCGGTGTTATTCCTGAACAACTGGACGATTTTAATGAACCAATTTTTAACCCATTTGTGGCACCTTTACCACTGCATGCAACATCATCTTCAGCATCATCCTCAAGGATGGATTATGGACAACCTGGGCAAGTACAAAGTTCCTCTCACTATGGTTTAGTAACCGTAGTAAACACTATCCCCGCAGTAGAAACACCACAACGCGATCTCTTCGACTCAGAACCTTTTCCCCAGGTAATTAGTAAATGTGTTAATGTTAACAATATTGACATTGTTAACTTTGAACAAAATAACAACAGCAACAATCTCAGTAATATTGTGCAGATAAAGACTAAGCACACGCCTTCATCCTTACCAATCAACAAAACAAAAACTATCCCTCAACAATTAAAAAAACCATTAATACGCCATCTAAATGATCCGGTAACTTCCTCCAATATTATGAATCCTCAAAGAGATACCAAACCACAACTCGTTACGGTAAATCATTCGATTATCATTAATAAAACTCCTGAACCTTCTTCAGCTTTACAAACACAAAACCAAAGCATAGCAAATCAAACTCTTATGCCTAAAGCAAGTCAATGCAATGCGACAACGCCTTGTGCATCAATACCGTCATCTGTTAAACCAAATTCTGTACCCAATCCAAAGGTTTCCAATAAATCGCATGTTATTAACATTATGACTCCAATTACTTGCTCATCTTCCATTTCAAGCGTTTCCAAGCAGGTGATAAGCGTTAGCACTTCCCAAGCATCAAATTTAAATTCCACAAAGCACAGCATTGTCTTATCCGTTCCTTCCCCAGCGATACCGACTTCTATAGTAACAGTCACCAGTACTTCCAACGCGATTAAAAGTATTAATAGCTCTAAGCCTTTTCCTCCGCACTTAGCACCTAATTCTTCAACAGATCAAGCATTGTTTCCTATCGCCGACATGGGGTTTGTGCAGATTTCCCAAGAACGGTGTTCCGATTTCACCCCGGACGATGAAGAAGAGCCGGTTGTTTTAAACTCCAAGCACGTAGACAAAGATCTGACGCACGTTGCGGCTTCTAATGGCCAAAACGCTCTTACCTCTTCCACTCACGTCCTTAAAGAAAAACATAAAGAAAAAAAATCCCATTTAACGGTGAGAACCCTACCAGGTAAAATCTCTCAAAAAGTTAAAGGCCATAGCTATAAAAAGGTCTCATCATCATCATCGCCTGTTACGTCTAACTTGACATCAAGTCTAGGTTCTACCACATCATTAACATTAGGTTCTTCGAAACAAAAACATCAGCGTTTACAATGTAAATCCCATGAAGACGAATACGATGACGAAGAAGACTACGTTAACATTTCCTATAGCAACAATAACAAGCATTCGAAAACCTTTTCACTCAAAAGCAACAATGTTACTCCGGCTACCAACTCGTTTCAATCCAACTCTATACAGAATTCCGCTAAAACTGGCTTTAGTAATATGTCGTTTGAAGATTTCCCATCTGATCATGAAATGGATCGGATGGCTCAGAAAACAGTCATACCATTTGAGGTGGTACGCAATGAGAAAATGCTATTAGAGGCTGAAAAGAAATTCGGCTCGCTGAAGAGACGCAATAATTTATTCTCCTAGAAACGAATTATACCGGTGACTAAGCAGTCACTCAAACGGGATATTAAACAAGCCCTACAAAAAGTATTAAGAAATTCCTACGACTAGCATTTGACGATTGTGAACAGACCGCGGAAATATATAGAAAATAATGTCAATTATATAGGAGAAGAGAGACGGGAAGAGGGGTTATATTCGGCTTGAACTGAATTTTTGACATTCATCACCAAGTAAACTTACAAAAAGGGAACTGCGTGAGAAATTTGATACCAAGTACTCTTCAAAATCAAAATTATTTAAATCCTATAAATATATAAATCGTGCACTGGAAGTGAATCCTAGCCTCTCGAAGCAAATGTATGGAAAAAATCCGAGGCAATTGTATTGAATTCTTACACTGCTCTAGCAATTGCTCATCAAATCTGTCGATATCGATATCTGTGGTAAGACAAATTTCGTTCAATTTTTCAACCATTACGATCCTCAAGTCCATCTGCAAACCTTGTCTGAGAACTTGAAATGTGAAAGCACGAAGACGGGAACAGAGAATTAAAAATTTGATGCACCCCATTGGTTGACTTGAATGTAAAACCTAAGGAATAATATATAAAAGCGCTTTGTGCGAAGAATTGTGATGCGTTTTTCCAGGCTTGTCGTAGGTCAATATTGAATTTATTTTTCAATTTTTTTTTGTTTTTTTCGGCGATACACATCGTCATGCCTGATGACGTCTTCTTAAAACTTCTGTAAACAAGCCCGCCTTGATTTTTGCCCTTTTCAATCGCCAACTTTGGATAATCTACGAAAGCAGAAAGTAAATTACAGAGATTGGCGTAACTGAACCCCCGTTCCAAATCTCACTACTTAGACTCTGCAGAACGGTGCAGAATGACAAAGTTCACATATCTCTTGGTGATGGATATAAAAAGTTGTAAGACATTGAACAGCAGTTAACAAATACACTAAAAAATATGTTAAAAACAAAAAGCAAAAAAAAAAAAAGAAACAAGCACACAAGCATACAAGCATACTTCGGCTAAGGTCCTCAGCACGCAAATATTTACTTTAATTTTACAGCGCCTATATACATATATATATATGCATACAGGTATATATGTGCAAATTAATAAAAGCAGAATTTCGTAAGAGTACACTAAGACTGAAATGCTAACTAAAATTATGAAACAAAAAAAAGGGTTAGCACATGTTATATTGTTGCTGCTGTTTTGTTATTACCCCAGGAAAAGAAAAAAGTGTAACTATTTTATAAATATTTTTACAAGAAAAAAACAAAGAAATAAGAAAGAAAAATGGCTGAAATTTTTCAAAAAGATCAAAATAATAATGAGTAACAAAAAAAATATAAGAAGAAGAAGAAGAAGGAGAAAGTAGATAACACAGCGCATCCAAAAGTATACAATTAAATAAATTAAAAAGCTTTTAGAAGACAAATAAATAAATAAAAAATTCATTACTAGAAATATTTACATAATTTTATTAGAAACTAATGCGACAGCAAATTATACACAAAGATCATAACGATTTTACAGCTTTTTATGGCATTTTTTTTTTACTTTGTCATGAAATCTTAAAAAAAATGCAATGTATATACAGTGCCGAGAAAAATGATTGTTTCAATTGTACTGAAAGGAAGCAATACATTGAACTTAACCGTGTAAAAAAAATATTAGAAATGCATTAAGTCCAACGCCTTTTCCTTTAGGAAGAGTTTATTATTTTGCTGGGCATGAGTTTCGACGGCTGTAAACCATGAAAGCGGGAAACTGTCCACTAGTGGGACATGGAGCAATATTAAACACTTCACCTGTTCATTCAGATAACAACTTTTCAAAATAAGGGCTTGTGTTGAAAGCAAAGTTGCCTCAATATAAATGTTGTCTGTCACCTGTCGACCTCGCATTATATGTTTTTGAATAGCATCAATTTTTCCAGACATAGTAACTGATTTCGGACGATGTTCACGACTTTTGCTAGTGAGCGAAGGGCGGCCACGATTTAACTCGTTATATTAGCTTTTTACACTGGCAACGGGTAGTGACTCATGGCCCAAACCGGAAGTGTTCGAAATGTTGATCGAGACGTCGTTGTGTTAATAATCCGCCTCAAAGCTCGTAACATATCATCACACGAAAACTTTCATGAATTAATTCCATTTTTTCATGGCAAGATAGTGCACACTTGGTGGCGTTAATACAAATTGTTTGCCCCTGGGTTCCTTTTATTTTTTTGCAACCAAGGGATAATCACATTTGCAGAATTTTTTTTCTAAAAAGAGTATCGGTACTTGTTCCTTTCTTGACTTCTCTTTAGTGGACGACATTCATTTCATTAACTTGAAATTCTCTTAGAAATTGGTTATTACCACTTTTTTATGATAAAAGATACGTTTTTAAAATAAAATTTTTTTTTGAAAAGTTTCTGACATTTAATATTGAAAATGTCAAAAATATTTAAAGTAAAATAAACAACGGCGATCTCTAAGTTTCGTTTGGGTGAACAAATTTCAGCTCGTAATTTTTCTTGTACTTAGAGGATAAATAGCCATTTACTCACCCCAAATATTCGTAAGCAAGTACGGATTTGTTGTCATATGCAACGGTGTATACATAAAAGTGCGGTTATAAATATTGTTTTCTTGCTGGGTTCGTAGGATGATATATAAATGTACGGTGATAACTTTTGATATTTGATCCATATGACCTATATATTATCCTAGGAACTTATTGAGTGATGCGTCGTGATATACAGATGCACGATGATTACTTTTGATTGACGAGTCCCTATGACATTCGATCTATATGACCTGTATATTATCCTACGGACTTATTGAGTGAGCATTGCGGTAATTATGATTTATGACTTGTTTTTCTCCTTTTCTTGTGTGGAGGCCAAGGATAAGGTGTAAATGTAAGATAAGAAGCTCGCGAATTTCAACATAAGTGAAATTTTGGGTGAACTTTTGTTCTTCTATCAAAGTTGAAGCAAATTTTCCGGGGCACTGTATATCCCCTGAACAATTTATTCTTCAATGCTTTTTTTTTTGATTTTGATTTAAAATAGGGAGTAGCAAAGAAACTCGTTTGTAAGCTAATAAAACACTGTTTTTAAAACATTTAAAACAATTTAAGACAAAAACATACATATATTGAGAATGCATTGATCAATTGTTAAATCATTAATGATAAGTTTATTTATTCCACTTATTGTAAAAACAAAAAAAAAAAGCAAAAAATGTCTTGTTAATTTATATAATATGAGCTTTTATTTTAAAACATTGTTGCTTTTGGCTGTTTATTTTATAATTAAAAATATCACAGTTTCATATCTCTTCAATCTGGTGTAGATATGACATATGATAAAATTGAAAGCGGCAAGATGAGCAAAAGCGAATTAACACAAAAGTTCGTGCTTTACAGCGGCGACAAATGTGAACCAATAATGAATTATTGACTGTTTTTCCTTCTTCAATTTATTACTTTATTGCATGTTAATGGCCAACTGCTCATTTAAAAGGACTCCAAAAACTTTGAGAATTTCCATTTTTTCAACCGCTCCGCTTATAACGCCCTATTTTGAGAAGACGTTTTATGGAAAAAAATTGCAAATTTTCAAAAGTTCTCGACAAAACTCGCTATGGTATTTGAACAGTCCAAATTGTTATAAGAAATTGGATTCGGGTTTTAAATCCTCTCTCATTCTCTCTCTCTCTCTCTGTTCCTACTAAAACTGAAACTTTGCATAGCAGCAGGCTATAATTTTTAATATTTCAGGGGGAAAGCTAGTTCATACCAGCAAGTTGGCACAGAAATCAACTGTACCGTATTTGGGCCACGTAGATGTACTTTTTGGATACCCCCGCATATAACGAATTCTTCAAAATGCAGGCTCTTTGCTGCGTTATTACCAAAACGAGTAAATAGTTGTGTTAGGCGAAGTGGTGTAGGGTATCTAATTCTCAGCCTTGCTGGGTTATAGTGTTCTTATTAATTATATTCAGAAAAAGACCCCTAATCGAGATCCCTTTTCGCAATGAACATCCGCATGTGAACTTTTCTCAATTCCTTGGAAAATAGTGCAAGATTTAAATGCCCATTGCAAGTGAAGGGTGTGCGAAACCAAGCGGCCTACTCAGGTATCAGGCAATTTATGCAGACATGGAATCATCCAGGCATCTATAAAAGTTATGAAAAGGACATACAGTCTTAAATTCGTATAAAGCGAATCTCTTATCATCTGAAGCCCATGTAGAAAAATTATAAAATAGATTTTTAACTACTCTCCAGGACCGTTCGTGCAAATGAACTAATTGTAAATTGCAATTTTCAATTTCACATGTGATCCTCAGTTAAAAACATGGCCGGGAGCTTTTCATCTGAATTAATCCAACATCAGTCGAATAAACCGGTATTTTATTCAAAACATAAAAAATAAATGGTAACACGGTACTAAATGGAATTCTTTGATTCTTTATATGCAACACTTCTCAGGTGTAGAAAACTATATTTGCATGTGTGTGCGTGTTATTGTGCTTTTGTTTCAACCGCTTTCTATTTAAGTAATTCAAGAATTTAAGAGGACCTCGTACCGAAAGTATCGAAAATACGATATTATAGTACAATAATATTTTAATTTTAATCTTCAATCTAAAACCTTAACAAAGGAAATATTTTTCCTTTTAAATATAATTTCTATACGCCGTACAAAAAAGTTTATTTCGAAGCCATTAACCAACGACAAAGCATTAATCTGCAGGATAGAAAAGTTACAAAACTTTTTGCTGCTTACGGGAAGGTGCTGTCTTGATCACTTATTTCCAATATTATTCAATGTTTTTTTTTTTTATTTGTTAATAACCCCTTTCTCTCTTTTTAAATGAAATTTTTGGATAAAAGTTTTTCTCTTTTTGTTTTTTTTTTTTTTTATTAGAATTATTTGTATATATTTAAATTCGTTTATATCTTAACCAAAGTTCTTCTTTTTATTTTGTTATGTATTTAGGTACGTTTTTGAACTATGTAATGTAGTTATGTTATAACACAAACAAGAAAAAACGTAGTACATATAATTATATTATTATTCCACAAACAATATGTAAACAACAATAAAAAAAAATTCATTGTTTAACAATAATAGCTTTTTGCGTTTATTTGCGTTTTCTTTTTTAAATCTTATAAATCTACGTAAGTGAAAGCAAGTTAGGAAGTTCTGTTTTCTTAGATATTTTAAAGCGTAAATCAAAGGCGCCAATAAGAACTTGCTGATCATGCTAAGACATTAGCCGTAAGTTAGACTATACTTACTATTATTTTGTTTTTAATGTGGCCAATCATTGAAAAGACGTCCTCTATGCGTGTAACAGGGTAAGGGTCAGAAAGAAGAAAGGAAAGAGATGGGCAATGGCTGCAGCTTAATGTGTTGCGACTTCATCGGCTGAAGACTACCTGACTTCATAGTAAATGGTTTTCTGTGGACCCCATGGCGGCGAAGATTCTTGGGAATTACTTGAGGCAAAAAGAAATATCAGTACGTCATTCGTATACCTATCCATTGTAAGCCACACTCCATTAGTGTTACTTCTCCCATTCTATAATAAGCTGTATTGCTTGCAGACACCAAGAGTTCCGTCGTCTATCTGGGCTATAGAAAATAACAGCCCTTTCAAGCTTGGAGCAGAAGTGTGTGGTGTGGAGTTAGTCGTGTAGCCATTCTGCTCTTACTTTACTTTAGCGGAGGGGCCAAAGAGCCGAAGAACTCTCTTCTCTCTCTTTTAAAATAATAAGAATAAAGTACTTGCCTATAAAAGACTTGCATCAGAACCGCCTTAACATTTGTCTAATATAGCCAACTGTCTACCAGTTGCACATGCCACGTAGTATGGAATAAAAATAAGATGACTGCCAGCCATCTGGAGCATCAGGCGCGTTTTTAAATGAAAAAATAAAGCACTTATCTCCAAATACCAGAAGATATTTTCCTCAAAGTATTGTCTATCTATTGTCTATCGCTAACCGCATAGTTTTCTCCATTTTCTCTCAACCAAGTTAAGAGCCACAAAGTGATAGACTTGAAACTAAACAAAACGTTGTCAATCCGTGCAAAGGCGGTACATTGAAACAACAAAAAGATAAACATATGTGTATATACCGGGTTACACATATCACCATATTTGGCCTACACCCATCTAATCACGTTGTGCAACTGCAAGGGGTGATATAGATTTCGAAGAAAAACAGTATATTTCCTATATTTTTTTTAATTATAATAAAAGGCTTATCCAATCTCCAAAATCGGTAATTGGGATATAATGGAGCAGAATCACCATAAGCTTCTGAACGTGGTTAATAGGCTTCGGCAGCAGATTTCTTCAAATCCAACCCAAAAGTCATGAAGTTCGGAAATGCTATTTTTAGTTGCCCATGATTAGCGTAGACGTACACTGAATAAATCAATAATATTAAGTGCAAAACTGTTATTTTATATAGAGAAATGTCAACGCCAACGAGTTCGACCGCTATGTACACTGGTATTTCCCATTTCTTTGTTATTTGTACCTGTAGCCGGCCAAAATACATGGAAACATTTAAAAGTATTTCGGCATTACATTTTTCTCCAACTATTAGGTCGTCGTTGCACAGTGCGTTGTCTGGCGTTATATTGCAATAAGCTAGAAGTCAATCTATTGGCCAATCTGGGCATTTTTAGCATCATTTTGTCTAGTTGGTTACAGTATAGTTCTGCTGTGATCGATGAACACTCCCCATCAGCTTCTTCTGATGGACACTACGCTTTGGAGTATGTTTTGGGGATTCATCTTTGTCTAACCATTGCGCTGAACATTTGCAGTTGTCATATTGAATCCCTTTCTCACCGCAAGCGATTATTCGATTCAAGAATGGATCACATTTGTGACGAGAAAGCGATATCAAATAAGTTCACCAATTGCTTTTTTCTGTTTTCCGTACAGTTCATGGGGAACTCATTTATCTAACATTTTCACTTTCCCAGGCTCAGCGGTGACCTTTGGTACGTCATTGTTGATCTTTGATTCTGGGCGACTGCGCGCCGTTCAAAGTTGCCAATGCGAAATTTACCATATCAATTTGATGCGGTCTGCTGCGCAGTTGCAGTATTTACGTTTCGCGCGGTCTGCGATGCCGTAGTTCCTCTTAAGCACTCATACTTCATGACAGTACGAATTTCCGACCCGTCCATTATCAAAAAAAGGAAAGTTTTTAAAAAAAGTTAATATATTTTACAGCTTGGAATAATTTACTTCTACGGGCAACATTGTAAACAACAAGTTTAAATTTTGCCAACCTGATAGAAATCTTTAAGAATCACATCAGGAAAATTCTTGAAGTCTTCAAGAAGAATTCAAAAAGTGTTGACGTTAATTGTGGGCGCAATGCATATTTATACCGATTTTTAATATATTGTACTAAGTATAGTGTTTTCCATCTAATGTTACCGACAATAATCCGTAAGTACGACTCAAATAAGATTTTCTTAGCCTTAAAATAAATTTTTGCAATTCACTTGCGTTATTTCAGAATCTGTCATAGAGAATGGGTGTGATCTGACCATATGCACGATCATTTTCAATAAAACGTCCCATTTTCGAAAATTATTCATTTGCAAGCAAGCAATACCTTTATAGTCGGGCAAAAGAACGATACAAATGCATCGCTAAAGTTAGAAGTGGATTTCTGAAATATATTTAACGAGCTAATCTTTTTCATCGTCGCATTTAAATTCGCTGCCGGTGCCGCAGCTGCTACTATTTACTATAAATTAGTGCACAAAATGATAGTCGACTTCCTTCAATGTTGGTTTCATTCGGAAAATTTTCTTTTTATACGATTTTTACTCCAACAATGCAATGCAGAATCAGAAAGAGAAATAGTTATTTATTTTTTTTTATCTTTTGCGAACAAGCACTAAAAAGATTGTGCGGTACTTTTAATGGTCAAAACGAAACGAAACGTATAACTCAATGTTATCGAATTTAACGACATCAGTTGTATCAGTTTAACATATGTTTATTGATTTTTTCTTGCAGCTGATGAGCAAAGGGAACAAAGAGCGATAATTGAAATCAGCTGTTATTTTTGCCGGCATTTCTTATTGCATTCAATTGCTTAGTTAGTCTCATTAGCCTCCGTCTCTTAAAAATTCACGTACGCTTTTCAAAATTCTCTTGCCATTTGGCAAAAAAGGAGAAGAATTCCATTCTCGTGAAGTAATTTTTGCATAAATGGAAGTGAAACGAAAAGATCATTAGTTTGAAATTATTATTATAAAAAGTTGTTTTTATTACAAACTATAAAAACAAAGAATATTTGAAGATAAAATACAATAATACCAGCAAGTTATTCCCCAACGCCGCAGATTGTTTAATATCAGGAAATGTCGCTATTACATCTGAAAGGACGCGTGCTGGTGAAAAGCGGTGGATTTTCAACACAGTTAGCTAAACATGTAGGTGATAAAGTAGATGGCGATCCGTTGTGGGGTTCGCGTTTTGATAAAGAGAATCCCGAAGCTGTAATGCAAACTCATTTAGATTTTTTGGAAGGTAAGCAGTAAACATAGTACAATAATATTCTGTTATGTATAAAAACGATGTTAATACATTGCAGTTGGAGCAGATATTATTGTAACCAACACCTATCAGTCAAGTGTAGAAGGCTTTACCAAACATCTCAATCTAACCAAAGAACAGAGTATAGACCTAATGCGTGAAAGTGTTAAACTAGCCATGCAAGCGAAGAACAAATATATAGAACGTTTAAAAGATTGCAATCGGCACAAGGAATCGGGATTACCTTTAATTATGGGTTCCATTGGCCCCTATGGAGCAATGCTGCACGATGGCTCTGAATATAATGGTTCCTATACTGAAAAATTAACTAAACAGGAAATACAGCAATGGCATCGCACGCGTATAGAAGCTGTTTTATCCGGTGGAGTAGATGGTTTAGCTGTAGAAACTATACCTTGTCAAATGGAAGCTGAAGCTGTAACGGAAATGTTGCTGGAAGACTATCCGGGCGTAAAATTTTGGGTTTCTTTTCAATGTAAAGACGAATTGCATTTGGCTCATGGCGAGAATTTCGCAAATGCTGCTAAATCTGTTTGGGAATTAATAAGAAAGGCTAATGCGGTAGATCGCCTATATGGTATTGGTGTGAATTGTGTTAACCCAAAGGTACTATAATTTTCACTCACAATCATTTTATATTTTTTTAATAAGCAAACATTTAGTTTGTCTCAACACTATTTCAATCTTTGCATAAATTACTAAATCATGAGCAAATACCACAATTAATAGTTTATAGCAATCGTGGCGAAATATACGATGCTACTAAAGGTGAGTGGACTGGTCATGATAAATGTGTCCCATTAGCGAGTTATGTGCCCGAATGGGTACAATTGCAAGCTAAAATTATTGGTGGCTGTTGTAGGGTATATCCAGAAGATATACTGGCTATACGTAAATGTATTGATAACATCGGTAATAATAATTAAATTTACTTGGCAAATATACCAGATTCCATTGCTGTTACACTTGTAAAAATTTTAAACATGTATAATACTTTTTTTGTTTAGTTTTTGCTTATTTTATTATAATGAAATTTAAATTATTTTATTTGTGATCTCTTAATAAAGAATTTTTTAATTCCTTTACGATTTAAGGAATATTTTTAAACTTTTGTTTACTATTGAAAGATGCTTTTGCTATTCCGCAACAACCAGAAATGCCATAAGATGAGATACTCGCTTGTGGTCGCTTGGCACCATGCAATCCCTATCCATAAGGGACAAATACAGCTAAAATGTGTTGGTTTTTGGCTTTTTGAAACAAGAGTAGATTCCATGTATAAGTAGAAAACATGTAAAAACGTCACTACTCGCAAATGTGTGCTTTATTCGCCATTATTAAGAATTCTTAAATGCTCAACGTTACAATGGCTGCTTAAGTAAGGAATAACAAGAACGGATAAACGTGTTGTAAATTTTTTAATTGTAAACAAGTACAGACCCGCTCCTTCAATTATTCTCAATTGTAAATAAATACAGACTCGCTCCTTCAATTATTCTCAAATGCAGACTAACTTTTTCATTATTTTCTCACATTTAACCAAATTCGGACAGACTCTCACTATTAACCAAATTCGAATCCGAAATTGTTATTTTCAAACTAGAATAGGAATGAGACAGATTTATATTATAAAACAATACTGATTTATTCCATTTGTTTACAATTGAGAATAATTCTTCGTCATCATTATCGTCGCTGTTATTCAAAAAGCAGGCAAAAAGGATGCAAATTTTCGTATTTATTATTAGTGGCTGTCAAATGGCAGAAAGTAACAGCTGTTTTCTCTAACAAAAGCTGAAACGTGAGAAAGCAGTGGCAATTTCAATTCTCAATTCCCTTGTTTGTAATGGTTATTCAAGGGCTACATATAACATTTGCGAACGCATAAAGCATTTAAGGTAGAAAAAGAAAAACAATTTCTACATTTAACGATTAGAGGAATGGTCTTGGTTGCTAGTATTACTCAGCCCATTTTAACACTAGGATTTATGTCTTCAAAACTAAAGAAGTTATATAAACTGTAATGATTTCTTCTCATCAGAACAAGCTTTCACCAAAAATATATCCAAATAAGACCAAACTTACATATTTGCTTTAAAAATAACGAATCGATGTGTTTTCAAAGTTGCTGACCACAAAACAGCGGTATCATAATTGTTGATAGCAGAAACACCAAAAATCACGGCAATGTTAATAGCAAATACACGCTTAACTTTGTTAAAATTAATCAACAATTAATAATTAATAATTAATTCATTAGATTTTAAACCATACCTTAATCACACGACCTTGATTTGAGAATTTTTCATTGGTCTTAAGTTTTTCTTCAAAACTTTTAGTAACTCCTCCGGATATTGTTGAGTGATTAACACTCCTTCAGCGCAGGTAATGCAATGTATATATAATGTGTAATCTGCATGTACTGCTGAGTATTTATGGTTATTGTGGTTTAAGCAAGTCAATCAACTTGTGAGGATGATAACATAAAGAAAATCGAGCTCTAAACATACTTCAGACAAGAGATAAGAATACAAGTCAGTAAATAATGATTGCAATGTAACATACCTATAGTCCAAAATAAACCCTAACGTTACAGTACATCTATACTGCATTATCCCTGCTTCTTTTAAAGCAAATATCAAAAAAAAATTTTTGGTAGGGATTATCATCCATTTCAGTCGTCAATTTCTTTAGAATCTGTACAGCTCTAAGCAGAGACAACTAGACGGCAAGATGTCCCAACGTTTTCTTCAAAATACAAACTAATAACACATACTTATAAGTGTACTATAGCGCATATTCTTTGAAAACACAGAAATCTATATGCTTTTGCTTGGTAAACGTTTGATGCAATGTCACACTTTCGCCGAATTTTTGTCCATGCAAGTAAAGAGAATGAAAGAGGAGACAGTCAAATGGCTCCTGCGTTAGTACTGTTATTGAAAACAGAAACACCACAAAATTGTCTCAGATTTAACTAATTTGTATTTTGACCAACACGTTGGAACATCTTGTCATTTAGTTCTCCCTGCTATAGTCAATGTCGAATTTGATGTGGAATTAATAAAAGCATCTAATATAGGTTTTATCATGTACTCGTGCTATAAAGTTCATTTATGCCACTGCTTTTTCCACGAATTCCAACAAGGAAGAAATGTTACAGAAGCATGTAGAAATTTATTGAAAGTATTTAGTGAAGGTGCAGTTTCTGAAAACATTTGGACGATAGTTCAGAATATTTCGAAGAAGGGAGTTGGGCTTTCTGATAAGCTATGCTCTGGACGACCATCTTTGATCGACAACGACACTGTAGGCAAGGTCATGTTAGAGCAAAATCCTCTTTCATCAACATCGAAGACTGCGTAACGCTCTACACCTCTCCCACGTCTATTGTATTCCTAACGCAACTTCTATCTCCCAATTAAAATTTATATTTAGATTAGAGAGCTGAAATGACTTCGGCTTCTTTTTCAACTCTCCTTCCAAAGTGTTTCGCTTAGGTGTTTATAGTAAATTCTGTTTCTGGTACTAAATGTGCAGACACTCGATATTCTTGGGCTCATGTTTTCCAACAAATATCGTTGGAAAACACACTGTCTTCTATTTTGACAAGGGTGAATTTCATACAGTACGTCGCTTGGAAAAGCCATGCGCACATTAAAACTATTGCTTATCTTACCAAAATACTTGTTTTAAGCAAGACTGGCTATGCTTTGATAATTTATGGCAATAGCTGCAAATCTAATATCCACATCCTTAGCCCGGTCTATCACCAAGCCCTCAGAGCAAGTTGCTATGCTTTTCGGACGACGCCCATAAATAATATTATAATTGAAACCGCTCTCCCAGCTTTAGAAAATAGACTTTATGAGTTAAGAGCCAAAAGCTTCTTAATTCAAACAAATCTATTCTCGTTGCAGATGTGAGAAAGACTATTATTGCCAAGAAAATTCGAAAGTCTCCATCTACAATTGAGTATTGTTTGTACGTCGTAAATGAATTGAATATTCCCTTAACAATTTTCCGCTGTTATGGTCTTAAACCTCTATGGATTTTTAAAGACTACTCTTTTGACATTTCGCTGGCTGTGCACAAGAAAGAAGATACTCCAAATTACGTCTTCGGGAATCTAATAGCTGAAAAGACCCAAGTACTAGAGAGTAACGGTTGGAATCTTTTACACATAGATGGCTCAAAATCTTCTATCCTTCACGCTGCGAACCTTTCCCATAAAGACAAACTCAGAACCGTCATTGTTGCTGACAGTTTGTCTGCATTAAAAGCTATACGGAATCCTTCGACTTCGAGATGGAGCACCATCAACAAATTAGGGAATATTAACAGTAATACCCGGTGAAAAAATTAAAATGTTTTGGGTACCAAGTCATGTCGGTTTATTGGGAAATGAGCGGCGAATCTCCGCACCTCTAATAATGGATGATGTCATGGAAAATTTGGACCTTCAAAGATGCATTGGAAGAAAAGTTAAAGAGAAAACTACAGAAGGAAATCTACAATACCATCACCATCACCAGCACGACTCTTCTATTAACCTTCAATTAGTTCCACCTTTATATCCAACAAATGTTGAGAAAATCAAGACCCAAACATTTTCGAGAATTCGCCTTGGCCATACAATTGCAACTCACCAGTTGATCTTAAAGAAGTCATCCTCCCCAATCTGCAAATGTGGACAAATTCTCAATACAAAGCCCATTCCCTGTGACTGCCTTAACTTTTCCTTGGCTAAAAGTATTGCATTTGGAGCGACTAATCCTATGGACATTCTAAAATCAGCTACAGAACAGAATACCAATACAATATATTACTTTGTTAAAACTACCAGGGTCAATACCTAATGCAATTTTATAAACTAGAGCCGATAGCCTGTGTTGCTACTGCTCAACACCTTTTTCTTTTAGTCCAACAATTTATTTCATTAGTCTCAAATTATAACAATAATAACACGTTTCTGGTAGTTTGCCAATTCCTAAGCTGCGCGTACACTTTTATCTTATCTAACATCTATATATCATTTCTTAAACTTTTATGTAATAACGCAAGAAGCAGTTTCATTGCAATTGCAATCAGAAGATACACAGGCTGCCCGCGAGGACTCTTTAACAAATGATGAAGTCGAGTGTACTTGTAAGCGTTTGCGCACGAACAGTGGAGATGTCCTTAATACTGATCATAACAAACCTGTAATGAAACCCTATGAAATGTATACCCATTTGAATAGGAATCTGGCTGGTAGTGCATATGATTGTGAGTTTGATTTTTCTTAAATATATTTTACCATTGACAATGTTCTTATTCCCACAGAAGCTAATTCTGAATAGCAGGCATCACCCTAAAATCATGGGACGTCATCTGCATCAGTAGCCCTTTTAGACGACACAAAATCCAAATTTCACGTGTCGTATAATTTTAAATGAAAACGTAGGTTAATTTCAATCCAATGCGTTCTTATAGTAAATTGTTTAATGCTGGAATGTATAAAAAAAATATATAAAGAAATTTGCTTTTTGAGAAAATATGCAGTGACTTACGCGTTAAGACAAAATCTTATTATCAACGAACCTACACCGTCACTAGATGTCTTGGCAAGTAGCCGGTATCGTTCAATATTTTCATATTAATATCTTACAATCCAGCACATCAAGTTCCTCATTCTTCCTAATACCGACGGTTGTGCGAAGCCGGAAGCCGCATCGCTTGACACTTGGTTTATCGAAAAACGTTCGGGATCAATCCGATGGAAGACGCCAGCTTTACGTAAATTCTCCAAGCATACGTGAACTAAAATTTTTAAATTCAGTATGTTCCCGGAGTTTTCTACATGCTGCTTAACTTCACTTAAAATTTTTGACTCTGGAATATACTTTTTCCATTCCATTAGTCAATGTATACACAACCTTCAATACTTCCCGAGTGATTTTTTTTTGTAACTTTTTTCTTATCCATAGCTCTTCTCACTTCGATCTCTTCGGGGCTTTTATATAAATTTATTTCCCTAAAGGAATGTTCCACTCGTTTTAATGCAAATTTAAAATATATTTTTTAAAAATCAAACTGAAAATTTTTCGTTTCGGTCAATATAAAAGAAATATTAATTGAATAAATATTCAAAGCAAAAAAATATTTTGGATTGAAAAAAAAAATTTTTTTTGAGTGAAATTCAAACTATAAAGTATGCCATGGGAGTTCTTTCGAGAGTAAAGTATACATCAAACATCAAGTTACGGTGCTAAACGTTCTTTTTTGTAATTGCTCAAGTCAGAAAAGTTTTTTATTTATTAGATATTAAAGCTTGCAATAGCGCCAACGTGAACGTGAATGGGATGAGTTTCCTATAATGTCGGTACATGTAAATGACGGAATGCTATGGCATTACATCCAACAATAGAACGCTGTGGCATTATATTATATCAAAGGGCGTGCTACGGCAAGCGTTACGACGAATTGGTTTCAATTTAGATTTTTTCTTTAACATAACATCTGTGAGGCCAAATGTGTTGCGTTCAGATTTTCACTGTGTTTCGAGGACGCATTAGCCAATAATAATCAGAAATTGTTTGAAAAACTGAAACATTGCAAGTTCTTGGACGCAGGGTCGTATTGAAAATGAGCCAAATCGGTCGAAGGACACGCCTGCAATGTTAAGTAAAGTGTGTTCAGCTATAGCTCAGAGAAGAGCTTTGTGTTCTTACAGTTTAGAGAACAATTTATCTGTGCGTGTGCACACAGGGTCGGCTTTGGCCGACTATTTTTACATTTATGATGTGATGCGATGTAGTATCTGCGTACGCTGTCGAAGAATGTACATGTGTAGATGTGTTATAAGTATACAATATATATTTACGCTCAATTACATCGTAGGGATGATCGTGCATATTTTATGATATATATATATCATATAACTGAAGCCCACTTTTGTCTAATATTGAAATTGAATATGTGTGGGTGTCATAATTGGCAATGATCTCTCTTTTGATAAGCTTTTGAACATAATATCTTGCAGAGTTTGGAGTACTCTGAGAATGATCTGTGCAAAGAACATGTATCTACCTCTGTCGAAAGTCACTGAGATGTTCCGGTCTGATACTTCTATTTTAAAATGTTTCTTGAGTCTTCTTGTTGTTTACTCCTCCCGTATATATATATATATATATATTTATTTGTAATGTGACGTACCACTTAGGGAATTTCCTCTTTTCGTGTAACGTGGTGACTGTCAGAGAGAAGAAAGGAAAGTGAAAGAAACAGGGAGGTGGTGGGTGCTGCCTAATAGGTGTGTGCCACATCGATGCCTTTGCCGACTGAGCACTCACTATAGCTGCGACCAAAGAAGACTCTACCACACTTCAGATTTGAACCTGCGAACACTGACGTGATAGTAGCGTTTCTTAGCTATTCGGCTACTCAGGCGAATATTTATTTAAATATATAGCTTCCGTTGTATTGTTAGAGTAAAAATCTTCCTGAGGTCTTTTCATTATTTATATTATTTTTGTTATTTACGTTGAGTATCTGCTACGAAGAAGAAGCTATGTTTGATTTTAGCTGAATAGACAATTTTCCCTGATGGAAAATGCAATCGTTGTAAGGAAAAATTCAATGCAGAGAAAATATTAATACAAAATAATAATTATTATTCCTCGTTATTTAGTAACATATTTTCGCACGCTCTCTCTCTGCGGCACTCACGACCTCGCTCTGAATCCTTATGCAAAAGAATCAAATTTTAACTCTGCGGCACTTTTGACCCCTCCTAGAACTCTTATGCAGAAGAAGCATATTGTATTCGAATTATTTCTTTCCCTTAGTGCTGTAAGAGGATTCAAAAGTCATCAGAATTCTGTAGGCAATCTACCCGCTCTTCTAAGACCGATAGCAGGAACTTGTATATCAATATAAACCTTATTTGTAGCGCGGAACAAATTTTGCAGGGCCAGAACTGTTATGCCAAGTAGCCAAGCCAAGATTGGTACTGAAACATCCGCAACTTTCTTTCCAATATCAACGTTCCTTGCTTTTAGTTCAGAATTAATGAATTCGTTACAATTGAGTTTGTTATGCTCTCTCGTGTTATTATTTAATAAATAAAAACTTCAAAAGCAGCAAAAAAATATACGTCGTTTCCTGAACACATCGTACATCGTTCTGGTGAATTTAATCTGTGAATTTGTTTCTAATAAACTCGGACTAAAATTGAATATTTTGAAATATGCAAGGATTAGGTCTCCAAAGCATTAAGAAAAATCCAGCCGTATGTTGACGCTTGCTTGAATCAATAATGGTTATATAATATCTTTTTAATTCAGTTAATCCCTCTATATGTGTGTGTGGCCGCTGGGGCAGCAGGCGCTGTTTATTACATGCTTCGTTTGGCTACTAGGAACCCAGACGTAACATGGAATCGTAGTACAAATCCTGAACCCTGGCAAGAGTATAAGAACAAGCAATATAAGGTATAACTACAATTTTCTTATATAATGAAACATTTGTGAGTAATGACTTTTTGCCTTTAGTTCTATTCTCCAATCAGGGATTATAGTAAAACCAAGTCTCCTGCTCCAAACTACGAGGATTAAAGGATTGTTTTCTTAAAATTGCAATAAACATGTTATAAGCGCCGTTGCACAAGCAAACGTACGAACATTGCTTTTTTTAATTCGTGGTCTTAAAAAGGAAATATAAGCTCCAAAAAGTGTCATTGAGAATGACCTTTTAATCTTTCTTTTTGTTTTCTGACAATTGGCAAAAGTCAAGTCAATGTGTAAATGACGAATATTGAGGGGTTAATGCACGTCTCTGTTTAACATCCATATTTTGGAATAACTTGCGCCTTGCGATGGTGCAGATACAGGCTATAGAAAACCATATGCATTTTTTAGCAAATACACGTCCAGAGAATATGTTTAAGGCAAACTATATAAACCCGCCGCCACGGACATTTTCTTGTAGAAGGTAAATTTTTCGAGTTGCTTTACTGTGTTCAGCGTAAAGAACTATTCTTGAAATTCGCTATAAATTCTTTTTGATAAGCCCGACCTCTCTAGTTACATATTGACGGACGCATTTATATACAAACAGAGGGAGGAATTTGAATTTTTTTTATTTGGAGTTTTGCTTTATTATTCCCGCTTGTACTCAAAACATCTGGCCATTTTTTCTTTTACTTTGTTAAAAAGTGAGGCCTATGCTTTGCTTGATATATCACTAAAGCAATGAACTGCAAAACAATGCATTAGCTTTACACGCAATTACGAAAAGCCATTTTGAAGAGATAGAGAGAAAAACTGATAATATACTTTTACCAACCTAATAGTTAATTGAAAAGAAGGCAAAAGAAAAAATGGTTTGTGTGTATATGCAATATGAAATGAATTAGGGCTCAGTGCGTTCTCCTTATGGTGTTTTGTTTATTCAAGATCTTCGGCATCTCTTTCAATGAAATTAGTAGTCACTAAAAGGATAGAAGCTAGCCATGGAAAAGCATGATTTTTTTTTTGTGCTCGTCAAAGTATACTTGGAACGAATAAACGGGCTACCACAGTATTCCATGCAAACATAACGTACTTCATTTATTTAACTATGTCATCAACATAGTTAACATTTGAGTGAATCAGAATTTTTCCTAGCAGAGCAATACAAAATATAGATATAGATATTTCAGCACAGATTTGTTCGATTTTTGATGGCTCGATAAGTTTATATACACTTGGATATGCTAGTGTTTAGTTAAAACGACTACTTCATAAGGCACGTGATGTGTGTGTCACATGTCATGGGACATAGAAAAATCTTTTGCAAAATTATTGTTTGGCTGAGTAAAGTCCACTTCCCTAAATTGCAATAATTTTGCAAGATTTTTTTGAGTAAACATATAAGTCATTCTTGTTGGCTTAGTACAATTAATCTCAAAAAACGAAAGAAAATGTAAGGTGCAAAAGTTTCGAACTGTGCAAAAAGCAGATCTTTTCCTCTGTTAGTCGCTCGATCTTTCCTAGCAAATCATTATTATAATTTTGCCAATTCCAAAAAACCTCTACGATAATCTCGGAAGATGATCAAAGTTCGGCGTTAAATGACTGTGTTTCTACTATAGTTATAGGCACATTACGATTCTAGACAATGTAATGGCGTTACGTACAACAACAAATACGTTAAAATGTCATGTGACATTAACGGAGCCAATGGCATATGTTCTTAAGTTGAATATTAATTGACGTAGAATGATTTGCGTCTTGACTTAGGCTAAATCCAACGAATTTAGTTGACGAATGCAGCTTTCTTAAGCATAAAGCCGCGATTCTAATAAACCCAATTGGTATTTTATTTAGTCATCAAATTTTACGGTTGCAGTATCTCATAATCATTACATAACAATAACATAAGGACATTGTTCTCTTGGCCAAGGTTCACATTACTTTTCATTTTAACATTGACATGCTGAAAAGTAGCTCACTTTTGAAGACCCCTTCACCGTAAAAGTGGCAAACTATAAGTTCGAACGAGTAGAGGGATAAGCATCCAATTAGATTATTAAAATCAATTCCTAATCATTAGCGACGGTTTCGTTCCAAACATAGAGTCAATACGTGGAGACGTGGAGAATTGTAGGTTAACTAATAAAAGTCGCTACCATGAACGAATGGATATATAAATACAAGACAATACAATTTCGAAAGAGAAGAAGCTTTGAAGAGATTAGGACGATGCTGAAACGTTTTATTAACCATTGCGCTCTTTTACGCTCTTCACCACATTGAGTCGGCAAAGTTAAATCGATTTTTCAGAAAGGGTTTAATAGCGGTGCACTCCAAGTAGCCCAATTACGATCATTTAAATCCGATTCCGATAATCTTTCCTTACTTTCCATATAGCAAGTAATGCCTTAAAGCAGTAAAACTTCTTAACGTGAACTTTCCGCCATAAACTAGTTACCAATCGAGTTACACCTGCAAGACCCTGATCTATTTGTCTACATTCCTGGTAAATGCAACCCAAGATTTTGAAGGAATCAACAATTGCATCATCAACTTTGATGCTTCTATACCCTGGAGAATATATTACATATCTTTAAAGCCTTTTGATCTTAACGAAACGTGATAATCATTTGGTGTACTTAAAGCTTTCCCTCTCATTGCAATCTCTCACTCTAAACGAATAAAGCAGTTAGTAAGCATAGAAAACTGGGGGGTTTTGTTGGTATACACATATATATATATATATGTATAAATATATATGTGAAATATAAATCAAATAATTTTTGTCTAACCAATAAAAACAAAATTTAATTTTCAATGCCTCACTAGTGAACGAACATATGGTAGCATTTCCGACTTGTTTTGAAGGCTTGGTGAGCAAGCGATATTTCTAAATTTTTATTTAATTTTTATTTAAATTTATATATAATTTATTTTACATTTTATAATATTTATGAAATACAACAAATAAATGAAAGCCAGCATTATGATGAAATACAAAAACTAAAAATATATTCAAAAAATAATCGTTGCGATTACAAATTTCACGTCCCCTGAATGATTGGTCATATCAGAAAAAGTAAAAAAATAAAACAATTATTTGTTTATTATCTTTATGGATTGTAAACTAAATATGTAAAAAAAAAAAGTAAGAAAATTATATTCGGTCATGACGACTTTTTTATACCCATCACCGTGATCCTAGCAAAGAAGCAAAAAGAACTAAATTTTCATACACCATAGTATTGGCTCGCGTCATGTTTCGGCTAAAAACGGGGGTTTATATGGAGTGTATGGTGCACTTTATGAGTAACAAGCAAAAGGCACGGGGAGCAAAGGTTTTCATCGTTTTTGTTACACAGACGTGTGGGCGTCTTGTTGGCGTATTCTTTGAAAAGTTTGGGTCCTTTTCAAATTGTCTTGTAAGTTTGGGGAGAATGTATTTGTACACTTCATGGTGTTTTTGAACCTCGTTTCTGTGTATTATAAAGGATTTGATAAAAAGTTAAATTACACTAAAAAATTGAGTAGGAGTGGACGGTTGTTCGCGTTTTTTGGAGCTACAACAGCACCGCTCATAGAGTATACGATCAAATTTCCGTACATTTATCTGCTGTAGTTTATGAGCAAAAAACAAATTGTTTATTCCTTTTGAAAAACAGAAAGATGCTCACTTTATGTAAATGTAGTATTGTGTCCTTCGAACAATTTCAATACTAATCTGTTTGCGACAAATTGCAACGTTTCTGCCAAATTTGAAGTCGATAGGTTGATTTTTGCGTCCAGGAGGATCTTTACAACAACCGGACAGACGGACATGCTTGCATCGATTGAGAATTTGATCCTAATTAGGAATATATATACTTTGGGCAGTCTCCGAAGCTTCCTTTTGGGCGTTGCAGCTTCCCCCTCCTCCCGCCACCCATCCACCCGTGATGTGTTTAAAAAATCTTATGTTTTGCATAATATTGGCAAAGTAATGAATATATGCACACTCATGTATAGGTGAGGGGCATTAAAAGTTTCTTTCCGATACCCCACCTACACTTTTACAGCAAACAAAGCAATTTGCGCCTACTGAATAGCGATTGTTCAAACTTTGTTTCGAGGCTTACGTAACGTTTTTAGTTGCGTCTGTAATCTTGTCTAGAGTGACGCATGAAAAGAAATCTTACATTTAGCAATTTGCCACCTTAACAGTTTGTGAACAGTTGTTTATTTCGAGACGAAAGGTTATCAAAGCAATTGAAAATACGAATATATATAATGAAAACAAATCTATTAATAGTTTTGGAGTACAAGCAACCCTCCTACAGCAAAGTATTCTGCAGCACACTTTCACTTTGACGAAAAGAAAGCTGTGGCAACTCTTTTTTCCGCGATAAAAATATCTCTGTTTGGCATTATATGGAAAACTACATTACGCGGAGGTAATGCACAGATAGTATTGGAAGCTCTTGAAATTTTAATAGGTATGTGTATTAACTGGGAGGATGCCCCGAAACTTTTCTATGCATCTATATTAGTTGGGGGAATACCCCAAATTTTTCTTGCTAATGTGTTTCAACTATATTTGTATGAACATGTTTTTGTTTTTATACCCATCCCCGAAAGATAAGGAGTATAGCTAGGAGGACTGCTAGTCTAGTACTTGTACACAAATAGAAGAAATCGGCCACGTCTAGTTAATGTTGTAGTGTGTGAAAGTCGAATTTTTTTTTCAATACCTTTATAACGCGCAGAAACAAGCTTCGTAGATCCCGAAAAGGGCAGTTTCGACTTTGGAATGCACCTATACATGTCCGTCTGTCCATCTGTCCACATGTCCGTCTACACAATTCTGTAGTATCTGTGGTAAGCATTCTCACGTTAGCGAAAATGAAGATATCGCCTATAAATTTGCAAGTAACCTAAACTTTTCAAGGACACGCCCACGCCCGTCTAGCAAAAACTTTTATTTTGAAAATAGCAAAAGAAGAGAAAAGCAGCCCCGCCACTGCGTATTATAGGGCATGAAAATTATTCTTTTACTCGTTTTGTTTTTTTTAGGATAACGGTGATGGGAACAAACGATTCGATGACAACCGAATACAATTTTCTTACCTATTTCCCAATAAACTTGAATTCAATTATATTCTGTGGATAGCATTTGGGAATGAGTTTTTATCATTTTATTAAAATTTGTGAATTAAGTTCACATAGAAATAATTTTAAAGAATTTGTACTTTCTTAAGCTTAGAATAAAATTATTATTGTTATTATAGTTAATTTAGCCAGAGAAATAAATTCTAAGACTAAGGTCTTAAAGTACTAGCATCTGCACCTAACGGCTTTATTTGAAACCTCTACCGCAGTTGAGAATAAAAACATTGTTTTTGCAATAAAGATGAGCTTCCTTTTTTTTTGTGTAAGTACTAAAGAATGAATATATTTTTTTTTAAGCTTAAATAATTAAAAAATTAAATTTTAGTCCTACGCTAAGTCTAATAACAGCAATGGCAGTCTAGTCTCACATTACACGGGAAGTTCCGTATGGTCTAAAGGACCATTTTCGAGTTTGCCCGAATCTCTTGCGATACTTCGGCTTCTCTATCGTATCCAACAGTCAATGGCGAGCTCATATTAACATATCGGAGTATTTTCCTTTTCAAATCGTGTACAAACCCTTGCCTTCTTACAAAGTGTATGGCCACTATTGAATCCTCCATTATGTTCGCCACTAGGATCCATGTTCCATGAAAACAGTCTTGTCAACTAAATAGAAAAACTCAGACAAATAATAAGAACCGAAAAAGAAAATACGGAACGTGATGTCGTGCTGGCTCGGCATGTGATCGTATGTTTAGTTTATGCTGAAAATTCAAAAGGAATTTATAATATTTTAAATACTCTCTCTGTCTCTTTCTCTTTCTCCCCCTTTCTTCCTCTCTATCTCTCTCTCCCTCACTCCCTTTCTCTCTCCCCAACTTTGCATAATAAGTTTGAAGTTACACTTGAAAGTAGAGACGATGGCGTCAGATGCTGCTAGTGCTTTAAGACGTTAGCTTTAGAATTTTTAAAAGAAAAAGAAGCACGATGTTGTATCGGAACCAAAATCAATTTTATTTTTATAAGAAATAGAAACACGAAACAAAATCAGCTGTGGGAATATATCTACAATTAAGACAAAAAGTTTTACCTTCCGAACTTTGACTGTTGACTGTTGGCATCTTAATGCTCGTGACTGTCAAGCAATTAATTGTAAAATTTATTTATCCCGGTATAGCAAATTATTATTGAATATCGCCCACCAAAGCTTTGTACGAGTTTACTTGCACATCAACAACAAACGCTAAACCAATGGAGCATAGCGAAAAGATAACTTCTGGTATTATGTACATCTGTATTGACTTTCAATGAAGTCAAGATTTTTAACTAAACTGATAAGAAATCAGTAGCATGTGCCTCTCGGTTTAATGCATTGTTTACGAAACTTAATGTTTTCAATCATAATTTCAGTCTACCGCCGCCAGATATTATTATACTAATTTCGTCTTTTCATTTGTTGCAGCCGAAAAAGGCTTTAGCCTTAAAGCTTCAGCTGGAAATCCAAGTCAAGAGAGGTTTACACGCCTAAGAATTACATTTTTCAATATCGATAAATTGGGATTGAAACCACATATAAATTCCAAAATACGCCTGAATAAACTTGCTTAAATGGTCCCGATCGACCCACCGCTTACCAGGCTATTAAAACTGGGCTCTTTGATTGCCCGTACTTTTCTCTTTAGTGCAAGAGCAATGGTCATCGGAACTGTTGAAGTGTTTGGCGCAATGAGGAACGATGATTAATTAATTAATTTACCTTCTTCTTCTTTTTAATTTATCCTCTTCTTCGTATCAAAAGAGAAATGTTTCAATGGACTCTTTAATACAAGTACGTTCGTTGGTAACGGAGGACCTCTCTATTAGACATCAATCTGAACGTCAACACACACACACACGCAATCAGGTCAGTGTCACGCTAGCAATTATTACCAAACATTTTGATGATCTCGCTTCGCCAGTTTTGTGTCGTTTAGCTATCGCCTTTTTCGGGCTATAAGGGGCACCTTTTTACATAGAAAAATGGACTACAATTTTGTTTGCGTCTTATGGCCCGATGGTATCATTAAAAGGTACGACAACAATAGTTCAGATTAAAAATAATATGGACGGTGACTTTAACGAGAAGGGCGATAGTACCGAGAATAAGGATGAACTGAATATTGTTTGTACGAGTTATGTTAACATGTATTTTTCTAAAAATCATCGAGGGTAGTAATCATCTCATCCATTGATTAACACTCTGCCCCAAAAAATTCTGTATGAAGGGTTGTTATTTTTAACGAGACAAGCTGAACAAAGCTGTCTGTTTATTCTTTTGCCAGAACCACAATTATTGCAGTCGCTTCTTACTTATGTTTTCAGTGCTGAAGATCCATTTATAGCAAGGGATTTGACCGATTTAATAACATATATATTTGTATATATCGCAATTATTACATACGTTAGCGCGGATCTTTTAACTGGTATTCCCGTTACCGTTTCAAATGGACCTTTTTAGATGATATTGCGGTCGCTGTGTATGCAAGATTCGTCTTACAGCAAGCACGTTCTCATTAGTTGTTCTATATCTCGATGTATGCAAAAAAAAAAGAAGAAATAATAAACATATAATAATCTATTACTTCTTAATATAATATAAAAATCGTTACATATTCATTTACATTAATCACTTACTAAAGCGATTTCAGGCAGTCTACACAGTCCGCAAGTAATCACGAATCAATTCGAATGTAATTTCTATATATTCCTCTTGAAATTTAAATACAGTCAGCATTGTTGCATCGACCCTTCCTTGTTTAGTGTCATCAGTAGAAATATTAAAAATAATATAATTAACAAACTTAAGTTTAATCAAATAGAAGTGAGTTTGGTGTTAAAAGTTATTTAAAAAACGTTTTTTTTTATAAAATATTTGACAAAGAAAAGATTTCAAGGTAAAATCTCAGATTATGTTTTCTATGTTGCTGTCTATGTAAAAATCCAGATAACGTTAATGCTTAAACGGATCAAAAACAAAAGTGATTACCTTTTCTCTCATAACAAACTTTTAGTAAAGTGAATGTGTGTAAACAAAATAAAGAGAACGAAAATAAATTTCGTACAACAACAAAAGACGGTTTTGCTAAGATAACGTGTTAATGCCCTATGAATTCAATATTTTTAGACAAACCGACAAAGATAAACGTATTTCACTTATTTTTGTGCCTATCAACAAAGGATGGGGGTGTATTCGGTTTGTCGAAACGTTTGCGACACCCAGAAAGAAGCTTCAGCGAGTACGTATATTCTTGATCAGCAGGAATTCAAGCATGTCCGTCTGTCCGTCTCTGCAATGTCTGTTTTACACATTCTTCTGGCCGCAAAGATGAAGATATCGACTTCAAATAGGGCAGAAACATTGAAAGCTCCTGCACGCAGTCTGGTATAGGAAATGGGCCAACTCGGTCGAACGGCACGCGTAAAGTGCTACGTAAAGTGAGGACATCTCTGTTTATCAAAAGAAATAAAGAATTGATTTTTGCTCATTACTCATAAATTACAGCAGATAAATCTACAAAAAATTGAACTCTCATTCTGTGGGCGATGTTGTAGTACCTGTACCAAAAGGGGAAAAATTGACCATGCCCACCCAATATTATAGTATATCAAAATGTAATTTTTTTCTCAACAACTTTCTAAGGCGCAGAAGCAAGCTTCAAAAACCTCATGAAGCATATAAATTCTTGGCCCGTTTCAAATTCCGAATACACTTAAGCATGTCCGTCCGTTCATTTGCCCATCTGTCCGTGTACGCAATCCTTCAATATCTACGGTAAACATTTTTCCGTTCACAAAAGAGAAGATATCGCCTGCAAACTTTCAAGAGATTTTAAAAAGGACCCAAAGTTTTGAAAGAGCACGCCCACAACAAGCCCACGCGCCATCACAACAAAAACTGTTTTCCTTTCCGTGTTTTTCGCTTGTTACTCATAAAGTACAACACATACGCATGCCTATAAACTTCCACTTTTATTCTGTTATGAGTATGAAAATTTACTTCTTTTCCTTGTTTAGGATCACAGCGAATACAATTTTCTTACTTGTTTTTTTTTTGTAGCACCTTAGCGAATGTACAACAGTCTCAACATTTTACTCAACTTTCTTTTGGATTAAAATTTTAATTTGTTTTTCGTATTCACATGTCTGTCCGTACTTGGTTGCATATTCTAAAAAATATTATGTATATGTAGTGTCGGCCTATAAATTAGTTTATCGAAATTGTTTATATTCCGTAACTGAAAAAGTGAGATCATCTTGTCTTCACTAAAAGAAAGAGCATTTTTTTCAAGTACACTTTAATAAAATGAAAAAAATAATCAATATTTGAATACATAACAAATTGATGAACTGATTTTTAACAATAAAATAGAGGCAGTCCTTACACGATCGTTTCCATACCCTACACCAATTGTGGTACAAAGGTAAATTAAGTCAGTGATAAGCGGTGGTGTAGGGTATTAGGTTGGAGGTTCGTATGCCACTATAGCATTTCCACTTGTTTTTACCCGCCATTACTGCACCACTGGTTCACACAATTTTACAATTAGAACAACAAACCACAACTAGTTGCCACCATATCTGGTGAGCATCGGTTCGACGTTTTCGTAAAATTAAATTGAAAAAAATGTTGTTCCGTTCATTTTTTTTTTTTGGTTAGAAAAGATTGGTCGTGAACAAATTGCAATTTATAGTGATGATCTCGCGATACTCATTACGGGATCCTAATATGAAGTTAAAATTTCCAAGCGGATGGAATTGGCTTTGAGAAAAAGACGCACAGAGCTCCAAGCTCCATTTTGCGACCCTTACATCGTACAGTTGGTACAGTTGATGTAATGGCTATGAATATTTCCATCAATCTGGCATGAGTTTGCCTTCCTTCCATATCCAATTGCTTTTGCTACTGGGCTACTTACTCAAGGCATTCCACCATATAAAATTGTTGCCTCACCTGCACTACTACGTAAAGTGAAAACCGTTCTGGTTTTCAAAGGGCAAACCAATTGATTTTTTGATCAATGCTTATAAGCTATAACAGATAAATGTACAGAAGCATATTCTCTGGGAAATAATGTAGTGCGTGTACAACAATGGAGAAAATCGGTCACGTCTATTCAGTTTTACAGTGAGTCAGAGACAAGCTCCAAAAGCTCCATAACGTATATAAATTCTTCTTCGTCAAAGTCGGAATGCATCTCAAAATGTCTGTCTGTTCATCTGTCCATTCATCCTTTTGCGCAACTGTGAAGATATCGCCTAGAAATTTGCAAAAGAATTTGGGATGGACTTAAACTTTTGCAAAGACACGCCGGCAACGCCCACATGCCTATGCGACAAAAACTTTTATTTTGAAAATAGAAAAAGTCCGCGGCTGTTGCATATTGTAGAGCATGAAAATTTAGTTTTTTTACATTTTCTGACTTTTTTAGGATAACGGTGATGGGTATAAATGAATCGGTTACGACCGAATTTAATTTTCTTATGTGTTAAAAAATTTCTTATGCTATTTGTAACATCAGAGACATCTTAAAATGCTTGTATTCTTAAACTTATTCTTGATTCCAATCGAAAATATCATGCCTCTACCGTACCTATTGTAAAAGCTTTACTGAGTGCAAGAATGACTGCAATCCGCCCCTCTTAAAACATTCTCCCAGATATAAAATTTTCTCAAATGTAAAAATGTTTTGTTTTAGTTAAATAAATGGGCCTAACAAGTATACTAGTGAAAGATGGCGGTTTTGGTACACAAATGACGGTACACGTGGGTGACGCTGTGGATGGTGATCCTTTATGGAGTGCCCGTTTTAATGCAACCAAACCAGCAGCAATTATTAATACCCATCTCGATTTTTTGCAAAGTATGAAATCTTTTTCTTCTTCTTCGTATTTCTTTTTTCTCAATAAGTTTCTTCATTTATCAATATTCATAACGGTTCAGATGGTGCCGACATAATTTTAACAAACACTTATCAAACAAGTGTTGAAGGTTATATGGAATATATGGAGTTGAATGAAGAACAAAGCGTTGAACTGATAAAAAATACTGTACGTTTGGCTCACATCGCTAAAGAAAAATATTTAAGTGAATGCTGTCAAGCCGGCTTAAATATCACTGAAGGTATTTTTACAAGCTTCACAGGCCTATTGTTACTAACATATTTAACTGTTTTGTAGGTTTTCCGATGATAATCGCTTCGATTGGCCCCTATGGTGCACATTTGCATGATGGCTCCGAATATACGGGATCCTATGCGGATTACTTGTCGGCCAAAGATATTACAGATTGGCATAGGGTACGCATAGACGCTTGTTTAGACGCTGGGATTGATGCGTTAGCTATAGAAACAATACCTTGTCAAATGGAAGCTGAAGCTCTTGTGGATATGTTATGCGAAGATTACGCGGATGTTAAGTTTTGGATTTCTTTTCAATGTAAAGACGAGAAAACCTTGGCTCATGGCGAAGTATTCGCGGAGGCTGCCCTCTCTGTTTGGGATCTTTTAAAAAATCGAAATGCCCAGAAAAATTGCTTAGCTATTGGTGCAAATTGTGTTCATCCGAAATTTGTAACGCCTCTCTTACAAAGCGTTAATGCCCATAAGAAGCCTGACGAAAAGATTCCTCTGGTAGTTTATCCCAACAGTGGCGAAATATACGACGTTGATAAGGGTTGGTTGGGCAAAGAGCATTGCGTACCTTTGGCTGATTACGTGCCGGAATGGGCTCATCTAGGGGCAAAAATCATAGGCGGATGTTGTCGAACTTATGCTCGCGATATACGCCTCATAAAGGAAGCAGTGCAAGATTATAATAAATGTGAAGATTGGAATTAAATCTTATGAACAGTTTTCTAACAGCCTGGGCGTTGCTCGCCAGCTAATCCCGGGTCTTTTATACAACAAACTTTATTTCTTCGGGCCCGATGGTTGGACTAGACATCGAAGAAAATAATGGTATAAACCCACTCTACATTATGATACAGAATGTGGACAAAATGATTTATTTACTTAGCAACTCTGTTATAACATTTTAACTTTGACTCTATAATTTTGAATTTGACTCCTATAGTATATAGTCTTTGATTTTACAATTTCGTGAGTTTGACTTTAACTTTCGTAATTGGAGACACTTTGATTTTATAAGTTTGCCATTGATCCTTGAAACTGTTACCTTTGTAGCTTTGATTTAGTAACTGTTTCGTTACTTAGAAACTAATTTTTACAATTATTTTATTTTTAAAAAGAATAAATAATATAATAATTAAATATTAAAATAGCTTTACAAACGAATAACATTTCACTTCTAACAAAATTTTTATTATGCTATTACTATTATTATTTATATTATTAATAATTTTTTTAGTCAGAGAAAGACTAAACTTAACTTAACTTAAAGCGCTAGCGCCGGCATCTGAAGCTATCGGCTGCATTGAAAGCTCAAACGTACTTGAGATTTGAACCCACAACCATTGATTGTTAATCGAGACCCTTTGCTTGCTGGACCACTCTGGCCGAAATAAATTTCTAGGCCTAAAAAAAGTACGATGAGCATTAACAACGAAGACTGTCGGCTCTCGTTTTCTTTAAAAGATAGACCAGATGTTTAGTCTAGTCATCTCGATAAAGTTATATATTTTATTGATATTATGTTCTCCAGGTGCTTTCAAGAAGCCCATAGGATTAGAAGCTCCAAAAATGCGACTTACAATATTGGAGAAATTTTGGCATTTATACGGTATGTAGTGTTCAACAAACCGAAAGGAATATTTCCAGAGTATTTCTACTATCTATTTTGATGTGTTAAAGTTTTGCCATTCGCGCAAAGCCCAAATTTGGTTTCGTGAATAAAGTCGCGCAGATCCTGACCGAGTATTTAGAAGAGAAGAAAACAAGAATAACGTTGCCTTGATTGTTGAATCAAAACGTGAATAATGAATTGATCTTTATTATCGATCTCGTTTCTATATAGTACCATAAGTTTAATAATATGCTTATGTTGACAAAGTGTGCGAGAAGTGTGCGAGAAAATGCTTTTATTAGAAAAATAGAACAACATATGCAACATATGCAGAGTTATTGTTGAAAATTATATTTACCAATTTTTGGATATCGCGTTATAGATGTACTTCTTTCCTTTTTTCTAAATATTCTAGAAGGTGCAGGACAGTTGATCAGTCATGCTTATGTACATTTCATCATTCATTGGTGTCATTGGTGTTTTGTAAACAAAATAATTGCCTTCCCCGAACGGTGTTGTTTATCGACTTTATGTTTATTTATTTATTAACACATGTTTTTCCAATATTTTCTCAGATGTAATCAAATTTATATTTGCTCTTCGTACTTATGCTTAAATGCCCGCAAATTTATATTTGCTCTTCGTACTTATGCTTAAATGCCCGCAAATTTATATTTGCTCTTATACACACAAACAAAGAAGAAAAGGAAGAGTAAATGAAACAATTTTTATATATGTATACAAGGAGATTATTATTTTTTATTTATTATTTATTATTTAAGTAAGTATCTGCATTTTTTCTTGTAATAATTTGAATGAAAAATATTATACTATTAAGTAAGTGCATAATTTGAATAAATTATAGTAGAAAAACTCTAATTAATTTCGCATATATATACTCATTTTTTTTTAAACAAAATCAAACTTAATTTTTAACCTTGATGACTGTTCATTATAAAGAATGGTTAGCGTGTTCTCCTTTTCGATAACTTCGTTATGAGTTTGATCAATATATTTAAAATTAATCGTTCATTTCCATTGCACATTATTAGTCATTACGTTCCATTCAAGGTAATTTTACCACTGCTGTTAGCCATTTTGCTATGTTAGTATTCTTGGCAAGATCATCATTCCTCAAAAAAATCTACAAAGTTCTACAGTATCTTCCGTTCCATTTTCAAAAAACAAAAAAAAAGGAATAAAAGCGTCCCGAAATCTAAGGCTTAAACTTATTTTTCTAAAGAACGTAGAGAATGCCGTAACTCATCTTTATCATCATAACGCGTTGCATAACAATTTGGATCAAATTTAACGATGTTATTCATAAAAAAGGGGTCAGTGCCGTTCACCCAAGTGTAAACAGCATCGATAGGAATAAAACTAAGAAAGTTATAAAATTGTAGGAAGTGAAAAATGTATTTTTATTTAGAATGCAATAATTATTTTCTGTTTGTAGAAACTACCTTTTGATAAGCTAGAAATTTTATAACAAGCACTATAAAAATGGCCAGCAAACGATATTTGTGTTTATGTAATGTACGATGACACAATTTCCAATCCATTTCGGAACCTTATAATTTATAAGAAAAGATAAAGTGCACTTGTATTCCAAAGTACAAAAAGGACTTTAAAGTTATGTGCGCACCAATGGTCTCTACATTTTCGTTATTGGTGGGGTTTTCTTTGTTAATTGGTTTTAATATTTCTGTTCGGCACAGATACTCATTTAAGGTATCTTAGAGCAACCTGCAACAGTATCAGAAACATTTGCATCCTCTCAACGTTGAGTTCGAAAAACGAAAGGTTAAACTTATTGCTTTATAACTGGCATTTTCTATTTTTAAACGAACTGCAACTGGCGTTTGATTTTCTCAAATTTATATATATATATTTATTTATAATATATTACATTGAGAATTGGGTGAGCCCATAGGAGTCAGAAAACGAAAACAAAAATCAAAGTCATGATAAAAGAAATTAAACGGTTCAAAATCTCAAATATCTGTCTCTTCCATCTATCATCTTTTCCTTAAATATTTTCTCTCATGCAACACAAATTTTATTCTTGAAATTTGAATGTATTTTTATATGCAACACCTTGTATTCTTGATTGTTTTCTTTTATGTAGCCCTGTCATTAGCCCCGTAATAAGTACGCTGTGAAACACGTTTGCTAAAGTGTATTTGCAAAAATTGAATGTGTCAAATAACTCATTATTTTGCATTTCTACCCTACGATTTTTATAGAACATTTTTCTTAAATTAAACTTATCAAAAGTAATCTTTTACAAAAATAGCTAAAAAGAGGAAAATTTCTACAAAATGTTAATCAAAGTAAAGGTTCGTGATCGCCTTGTTATTCACCAATGGTTATTTGTCAATAGAATGCACAAAAAATCTTGTAATCTTTGGATTTGGTTATAACGGCAGCATCCTAATGTATTTACAGACTTTAACTGGCAAAGAAATAGAAATCGATATAGAACCTACAGATAAGGTAGATCGTATCAAAGAGCGTGTGGAAGAGAAGGAAGGCATTCCACCTCAACAACAACGTTTAATTTTCTCGGGCAAACAAATGTGAGTAGCATTAAAGACATAATAAATCCAGAAATGATTCTCTTGTTTAAACACACAGGAATGATGACAAAACTGCTGCCGATTATAAAGTCCAAGGCGGTTCTGTGCTGCACTTGGTATTGGCTCTACGAGGAGGCAGTAAAAATTAAAATTTTTTGTCCCTCATTTGTAATATTAGGCCTCCAAGTACGGCTCCCGGTTATAACTTATAAAAATGATGACCTTTTTATTTGTGTAAAATAAATTATAGGGCATTAACTATTTAAGTACTCATTTATATTTTTAAAAGTCATTAAAACTTAAAGAAAAAAACTGTGGAAAATATATCAACTTTCCTCCTTTAGAAAACCCACTAGTAATCTATTTTTTGGAGTACAATCTTCCGGCTTTAAACGCGTTAAAATTACTTGATAACCTGCTTCTTCGGCTTGCAATTTGCGATCGGTATCCACGATATCCATGCAAAGTTGTCCTTGTTTTGTTATCTCGGGTTTACAGTTTAAAGTTCCAAGTACATGTGCTTGATCGGCAGTATGTGCTATATACATAAAATCTTTCTCTGATAAAACCTGGCGAAATTGCTTACTCAATGGATATGTAATATGCGGCATCGATTTTAGGGAACCGTAACAGCACGGACAGCACACAAAGTTCGCTTTAGCTTGCCTGCATTGTTGCAGAACTATGTCTGTGGCTGTGCCACAAGCATGCAAGGATGTACCTATATTAAACTTACCCTTAAAATAATCTATATTGCACTGATAGAACTTTATATTAGATAACTTCAGTTCTAGAGCTCGCAGTTTTGCTCTCCGCAGAGATTCCGGTTTATTTTCCATAAGTATTATTGTACATTGCGGTAAATGCAAAGCCAATAGAATTCCTAAATGACCAGTGCCGCTACAGAAATCGATAATTCTATTTCCTGGCTCAGCCAAAGAAATAGCAGCATTTGCTAAATTCTCTAATTGTTGTCGCTTCCTTTCTAATCTTTCTTCTGGTAAAGCACAACTTTTGGCATGGGAGGGCTCTATCCTTTGCCAATCTATACTCTTCTTATCAAATGTTTTAGAGCAATCACTATTATAATTTAATCGTAGAGTTTGCAATTTATTCAGTGTCGCATCCACATCCCTTTGTGCTGTAAAAACGCGGTTGCGAGGCCTATAACGTTTAGGATCGCTTTTATATAAACTTTTAGACTCACAGTAAGGTATCGACAAGAACGAAACCAGACCTTGTTTCACACTAGGATATAAATAAAGCTCATCTAAAACGGCTTTACATTTCGGTTCAAGTTTGTCAACCTTAAATAAAAAAGGAATGCTTTTAAAAACCGAGAATTAATTACATAACACACGGTAATACAAACCTCCGCAAACCATGAACAAGTCAAAGGAAAATTTTCCAGCATATTCCGGCTGAAGTGAAATATTAAACGCAGACAAGGATATAATATTAAATCGGCTATTGTGAACAATACACCTTCGGCAAACTTGTGCTCTATCTGCAACTCCTCTTTAGGTATTTTGCAATCTATCATTATCCTTGTATTTTTAATATCATTGTTTAGTTGGCTTTTTGTTTGGTTGGCTCGCTCCCGGGCCACTTTATAAATATTATGCATTCGCACAGGTTCGTTCATGTGTTTCTCAAATCTCACCGTTTCAACAGGCATTTCTTTTATGCTTTGTTTCAAACTGTAACAAAGTAATAAATGTTTTAAGGCTTTCACTATATCAACCTCGCAGAATCTTGTCCACACCGAAGTTTCAGAAGGAGACATCAAACAGCTTTCTTTAAAACCTAAAAGTTTGCGGACTTCTAAATTTTGTTGGCCGGCAACCAGCTCTCGACATACGGCACATACACCTGCTACAAAAATATCTCCATTCTTGTAATAAACAGGTAAGCGCAAGTCTTGTATGGCTTGGTACGTGTAAGATTCTTCGAGCAATATACTATCTTTTTGCTGTTGACTGCGCAGATAATGTGTAAAATTAAGTTGCATTTCACAGCTTAAATTTGAAGGCACAAATTTTATTTTAACATTTGGCGGACTTCCTAAATAACGGTAGACATATAGGGCTATAAACGATGGTATGGTAGTAAAGACTTCTACTTCGTCATTTAATAAATTATTTGTAAGAATTTCTAAATATAGATAATCCATTTATTTAAATTGAACTCGAAAATATAATGCAAATGCCTTGCTGTCAAAAAACTTTAAATTGAGGTTATGTTTTCGTTCAAGCAAACAGCTGTTTACTAGTAGTAGGGTAACCTTAAAAACATTAATCGAATCGTTTAGTGAGCTTGGTAAGTAAGCTTTTAGTTTTCTTGTATTATTTGTACAAATTAATTTTTATTTAATATATAGTCGAGCGCTTACTTCAGTATTACTGCGGTTTGTGGTTTGTTGTTAGTATATGTTGTTTGCTTTGTATTTCCATAGCTAACCGTGTTGTTTAAAATATAAAAAAAAAAAATTATAACTTCGTAAAATAAGTCAAATAATTATTAAGGTAAAAAGGAAATTTGTTGGTTTAAAAACACGCTAATGTGACCCTGTGAAGCTATTTAAAACATAAATTTTGTAGGTCAAATTTAAACAAACTTTAAAACTATCGTACTATCGATAAATGTGTGTAGTGCCGCAAAAAAACTTAAATAATTTATATAAAGCTCTTTCTCTCTCTCTCCCAATGAAGTTTTCAAACACAAAAACCTTAAAAACTATTATGCAAAGTATCATCAAAATATGACGGGAAATAGAGATTTAACGATAAACTTTATTTACATAGCATGAGATAGTTTTAAGGTGACCCTCTGCATTTAACTTTAAAAAAGAAATAAATATTAAGCAAATAAGTAGAAAATGATTAAAACTATTACATAAAGAAGAAGTTGTTTGGAAGAGATTATCATAGGGCGAGATATTTGATCTGATTGTAGGCAATAAAAAAGATTTCATACGGACCAGAAATGTTAGTCTTCCTGACTGAATGTAGCTTTTAAAAGCTACATTTTGCTCATTTTGTAATAGGTAATTGCGGTATACAATCCAGATTTCAGTTTCGAAATATGAACAAGCTTTATAAGTGGATAGGCAAATGTAGCAAGTTCCAAGTGGTACTTCCCAACTTTTTGAATTTAAAAACATTCTTTCAACTCCTACCTTTTCAGTACTCTAAAATCAAAAGTATTGTAAAAGAAAAGAATAATTGACCTCCACGGTGGATAGTGAAAACTTGCGACGTTTGAAAGGAGAGTAAATCCAATTCATATTCATAAGATATTGTGAGTATTTTGAGGTTTTTTTTATGCAGCCACCTTAATTCTTGTTGACATTTCTTTTATTGTAGCTATACATTCAGAAGTTAATAATTAAATTAGATTTATTGTGCGAAAATTGAAATGAAATAACAATAATAGGAGCCATGTTGTTATGTGTGTGTGCACGTTTTTTAAGTAAAGAACAGACTTTAAAAAATCAATTAAGAAGATAGAAAATATTTAATAGCAAATTTGTAATAATGCGACGGCAATGACCAGAGAAGGATGATAAGGAGTAAACAGCGCATTCATGTATCGTTTAAGGTCTTTGAACAATTCAGCGAAACACTTATAGATTTAGGTTTATATCTTACTTAAATAAACTACATTTCTAAAGATAATGCGACAAATATCAGAGCAATAACTGATAAAAATTCATTCTCTTATTCAGTGAAGGCAGCTCAGCAAGTTAATTTACCTGCTTCTAACCTAAATAAATATCAGATGTAATGCAGATTTGATAAGGGAGGGGAGAGATAAATAACAAAATAAACAGTCTAAGAAGATCATTTAAGTAAAGTAAAGCGACTGGTTTTACGCTACTAGTTAATTTCAAATATTTTGAAAATTAATTTAAATAAGTAAAGCGAATAAAAAGTGGTAAGAACTTTGTGTAGCTTATTTTGAACTGAAATGAAAATTAAAATAAAAAAAAAATATCTAAAAGCAAAGATTTTTTAAAAAATTCATAAGATTGATAATTAGTAAAAAACAATATTCATAAAATTTACTATGAAAACTTCTTCTGTTTTAATTATTATATTAAAAAAGAAAGAGTTTTTGAAAATAATTGTTATACCTACGTTATAAGTTTGTATGTGTGTGAGGCAAGTAACATCCAGAAGGAGTTGAGATAGATCAGTTTTTTAGTATATCGATCGATTCAGAGTGACTTTGTGACTCGATCTAAGCTTGTCTGTCCGGTCGTCCCTATTGTTCTCTTGTGTTTATCCTACAAGTCGTAATTGTTGAAATACTTTGATCTAATATAGATCAAGGACGAAAGCTATCGAAAGTAATAGAAGAGAATAAAATTTTACACCTTACACGCCTTGTTGTACAAAACTATCTTAAGTTTGCGTGCGTGTGGGGCATGTAACACCCAGATGGACTTGAGATAAGCCCACTTCTTATTATACCGATTATAAGAATCACTTTCTATAAAAGGTGGGTCTGTCCCAAGTCCTTCCGGGTATTGTATATAACCACATAAACTCGCAAGCTTGTCGGTCCATTTGTCCGTCTTGTTTTTTTGTGTTCAACATAGAATTCGCAATCGTTGGAATATTTTGAAGAAATATGGTATAGCGACATGTTTTGGCCTATGAACGCACACTAGAGAAAAGTGTTCGAACACTTTTTCAACCGCTTTCCGTGTAACATCTTATTATGGAAATTCGTTATTTGAAGAACTATAGATTGGTGTAGGGTATTTAATGGTGGACTATGTTCCACTATAATGTTTTTACTTGCTAATTTTATATATATTACACCATATAACTTAAATTTGAGAATTCGTTTGATTTTAAAGCTATTGAAGGAGTAACGTTTATTATATTCGTTATAGTCAAAAAATAATAGACCAAAAAAATTTCTGGACGAGGTTTATGAGTAATATAAAGCATTCCAAGATGACAATGACGTATTTGAAAACTTGTCTCGCCGAAACGTCGAATCAATGGTCTTAGCAAACGTTTTTTTAAGCTAAACGTGAGATTATATATCCCACGAATAGCTTAGGGTTTGAGTCCGCTTCATTCAAAAAGAATTCCGTTTTATTCAAATGGATAAATTTTACAGAAAACAAAATTAAATGCCGCTATAGATCTTTTTAGGAAATAGGCCAATATATTATTCTTCTGCTAAAACTCAAATTTTGCGTCTGTGGATGTCGGTTCAAGTTCGTTGGTTCTATGAAAACAAATCGTAGAAAAAATTCAATCCCGGAAAGAAACCTACTAGATGGTTTCGGCTACAGTAGTAAACATTAATCTGATTGTATCCGCCTGAGTGGCAGAGTAGGCAAGAGTCTCGACTAGGAATTCAATGGTCGTGGGTTCAAATCTCAAGTGCGGTAGAGTTTTTATAATAATAATAATAATAATAATAACAATAATAATAATAATAATATTAATAAAAATAAAAGCCGAAAGCCTTAGATGCTAGTGCTTTAAGACATCAGTCTTAGAATTTATTCTCTGGCTAAATTTATAATAATAATAACAATAATAATCTGATTGTATTCCGTCTATATTAACGCGAACATGTGAACTAAAGCAAAAGGGTATTTGTTAACGACACTTCCCGATACTATTTTGACAGATGGCACATCGACACTTTAATAAATTCAGCCGTAGCTGGAACAAATGAATTCGTCTTTACGTTACATAGACACATCGTATAAAAGTAATAAACATATGAATAAGTCATAGAAAATGTTTTAACTATAACTTCTTTTTGATATTATCATACAATGCTGACGCAAAATTAAACAATTAGAAGAATGAAGTTTAATTGACTAAAATTAAATAAGTGGATTGATAATCCATAGGATGTACATTTTCTTTTTATACCCTACATCACTTGTTGTATCATATATATTAAGTTTGCTCTTTTGTTATACCGATCGATTCAGAAAATGATTACGCTTGTCTGTTCGGCCGTCCATCTCATGTCTGTCCTTGTGTTCAACATACAGCACGCAATATTTTAATAACATTTGATATACCAACATGTTTTGAATCAAGGACGAATACTATTGAAAATGATGCGGATCGGAGACGCCCTTGTTGGCCTCTCCATATGTATGAAACAATTTTCTAATTTTTAGGATTTCGCGACAAAAATCGTAGATTAGTAACATTTCGGTATCCTAATTTAAAATGACAGCTTTCAGTAGAATGGGGGTAATTTTGTGAACCCCATATAATGGCTCTTACGGAAACTGGATTTTGATGCGGTAAAAAGGCCTGATTTTCAACGCTTTTTGATGAAACTTCGTTCCTAACAATGTTTTGACATAAAAATTAACTTTACCTGGCCAATTTTTCCAGTTTGCGCAAGTACTGTAGCTTGGAATATACTTGTACTTTATGAATAACACGAAATACATATATGTCCTAATTGTTGCGACCAAAAGAACGTTCATCGCGGGCAAGTAAACAGACGGACTAATGGAGAGATAAACATGCCTCGATCAATTCAGAACTCGAGTCTTGTTAAGCCTTTTATATGTTTCAAAGTGAACTCGTAATTAAATATAACTTTCTCTTCTCTCTTTTCTCTTTCTTTTTTCCATTAGATCGTTTTGAAATACTATGGCTGACACTTGGAATAACGTTGAATTATCGAATATATCGCGTCGTAAATCGTACACTTTGAACCACGATTATGACGCGACTTCGAAAGATTCGAATAATCACAATAACAGCAATAAAATGCAGACCAATGAAGAAGTGATCGAACCTCCTCCGGAGGCAATGACTTTAAAGCCTGGTTCCAGTATCAAGCCTAAGGTGACCAACGACAATGTAGAGTCTCTATTGAGGCGTCTGTATGGTGTCACAATTGGTGAAATTAGGGAACTAATTTCCTACGACGATCGAAACTATTTCGTTAAAGAAGACCCGTAAGTGTTCGATTAGGAAATTTCTTAAGCCTCTTACCTTGGAAAATTGAAGAAATTCGCAATATTAGAAAAGATTTTTGATAAAACTACGGTTCGCCCCTTGGCTAATGCCTTGATATTACGTCAAAAGTCTGTTGGGAAGCATGTAGGGTTCAGTTCTTTACACTTTCTTAGTTTGTCTCGCTCTATCGGACAACACGAGTTATTCTTGGTAACCACATATGCTGGGAAAGACACTTGGTGTGGAAGATTGTGTGCTGTGTGGAAGGGATTGGACACAGATTTGTTTGTAACTGTGTTCTTGGATTTTCTTTCATTCGTAACAGCATTCATTACCTTCGACAAAACTTTTAAAGTGCTTGTACACTTCTCGCAAAGAGGCGGATATTTATAGAGCGAGCTTAATGCTGTTCGTAACCTGTTTGTAACCTCTGACTGAAGCTTTACATCTCTGTCTTCACGGTTTCGCTGCAAGTCCCTTTTCAACCGTCTGTTTCTCAAATATTTGCACACCACTTGGTTTTCCTGTGGTTACCAAGCTATTTTCTGATTATTCGGTCTCGACTTGTTCACAAGCAAAAGAAACGAAATCGCCCAAAGCCAATTGATAAGTATCGCGATCATTGGGTGACAAGTCGGCATTTGTGCAATAACTTTTTGGCCTTTCGGAGTCTTCTTCTTAAATCCCAAACCATTTCTGTCCCACATTTTAAGTCGATTGGATACTTGCCCTTCAAGAGACAAAACTCTTTTCTGGCAGTGGGATTGTGAGCCAAATTGTGGCATGAGTCGCTGTGAAAACGGAAAAGAGTTAACTCTAACATCGCGACTATACAAAGAAACTTTTGTCTGTGTTAATTATTAACATGAAGTAAAGTGAAACAAGTAAAAGCACTATAGTAACCCACGACCCATGATTAAATATCCTCACTTTCATAATAGAGCACTTTTCCACTTTCAAAAGCGTCGCTGTACCAAATTTCATCAAAATATCTCGAAAATAGCGTTCTATACCTTGAACACAAGCAATACGGACAGACATCAGACGGACAGACAGGCTTAAATCGATGTACAAAACGATTCTGAATCGACTGGCGTAATAAAACGCGGGTCTGTAGGTCGATAAGCGACGGGGTGGGCATAGACATTTTGTAGGAATTGTTGTAGGGGTTACGACGCTGCCAGTTTATATATAATATTTACTAAATTAAACATTTATTAAACAACAAATTGATTGAGGTAATTATTTTTATTTTTAGTAATGTTAAGAACCCGTTTATATTAACTCACTGCACTCATGGTTATGTTTTGAAAATAGTAAATTCTTTGGATTCTAAGAAAGTGGATGTTATAGATGCTCAAAGTCAATTACTGCTATATTTAGGTAAGTTATCACGTTTGCAAAACACTGCTTATAATAACGAAAGCAAGTAAGAAAGTTGTACTCGGTGTGGGCCGAGTCTCGCATACCCACCACAATCCTTTTCGCATTCGACTCTCCCAGCTCTTTTATTTGATACCCATATCGCTGGTATCATTAAAACCTACCATATTCATTTTAGAATTGACCCATTCTTGGACAGATAATATAGCCGACATACCTTCATGTGGGGGATATACAAAGTAGTTTTGTCGTGTTTACCTTATGATAAATAAACATAAAACATCAAAAATGTGAAAAAATAAAATTTAATCACTTGCAACTTTGTGTGGGCGTGGCCGATTTTTGCCTTTTTTCAACATAGGGTAGAGTGTTTCGTAAGGTAATTGTGAAAAATTTCGGCCCTCTAACTTTTATAATTTCCGAGTAACGAGCAAAATTCCATTAATCTTTTGTTAAGAAAAATGGAGTTGCCTTCAATTTACTCCATTGGGGGCTTCTACTCGGACAAATTTGGTCCATTTTCGACACCAACCTGCGTGCAAAAACTTCCTATTTTTTTTACCAAATGTAAGGTCGATGTCTTCGTTTGTGCAACCAGGAAAGTGTCCACAACAAACACCACAAAGTCTCACAGACGGACAGACATGGCTAAATCAATTCAGAATTTCACGCTGACCAAGAATACGTATACTTTATGCGGTCTCTGAAACTTCCTTTTGGATGTTACATACATTATGAAAGAGCACAAAATGAGTGTACCCCCGTCTTACAGTACTGAGTATAAAGATATATATATTAAGTCCTTCCATTAAATACATTCTGCTTGGTTTATTTATTTTACGTTAATTACTAATTTGATTGCAATCTTTAATAGTAAAATTATTTTTCTGTATTTTCGAAGCGAAACAAAAAATTCAATGTCCTCGGCCGGTGCCAAATGTTAACGGTAAATATTATTCTGTCGAAACAATAAATGAAAGTAAACATGTGGTACGTCTATTGGAATTTATACCGGGCAAACTGTTCCATGAAATTCCTATTACAAACTATTTATTATTCCAAAGTGGCGAATATTTGGCGAAATTGAACAAAGCTTTACGGGTAAGTTTAAGAGCGGAGAATCGGTTCAGACTGAATTTTTAAATATCTAAACCATGTAAAATAAAATAAGCAAAGACATTATAGTGGTACGCAGTCATCATTGAATACCCTACATCATTTCGTTTAACATCGATACTCATATCGATCTTCCTAAATAAAGGTTTATATGGGGAGTGGTCGAAAAAGGTGCCTCATCCATATCCTTTACAAAGGTGCTCATCCTTGGGCCAGAACAACGTACGAAATTTCATCAAAATATTTTAAAAATTTGTGACCTGTAGGTTAAATACAAGAAAGACATGCAAGCAGCTCAGGTGGACGGACAAACTTAGAACGATTCAAAAAGTGATTCTAAATCGATCGGAGCAATAAAAACTGGGTCTAGCTGATGTCCTTCTGGATGTTACATAGGTCCGCACATATATTAGTATAATGTATACTAATTCACTTGCTACCAATCGCCACATCGTTACATATACGTGACGCAGGCATTTGTTTTTACAGTCCGGCGTCACATGCGTGTGATAGACGTTCTTGCACAATTTATTGAGGCTTGTTTAAATCTGCTGTGTATTGAGCAAAATTCAGAAATTCCAAAAAGATAAATTTTCAAAAACTAGGGTTGGTCTATAACTGTTGAAGTGTCGAGTAGCGAGTTTAGAACTGCCGATGAAGTATGTGATTTTCTTAGTATCGAATGAATAAAGGATCTTTCGATCAGAAAATTGTTGTCGAACAACATATTGAAAGGGCAAAGAAAGCAAAATATCATTACGAAATGCACATCTTTAATACGATTAATTGATATAAAAGCAAAAGCCCAGTGTTATGTGATGTCATAAAATAGAAGGGTATTATACTAGTTTATCAGTCCAGTAGGGTAAGTGAAATTAGCAAGGAAGTAGTTAAATTTAAAAGGAATACGCGCATATGGCGTCCTTGACAGGCTGTAATGAACGTGTGCCCCTCGAGATTCTCGTAGCGAATGGGTTAATTTCAATTACATAACACCTTTGCCTCAAATTGGAAGCAATTTCGTTTGTACTCTTGTATATACACTATTGTCATTATCAATAATTTAGTCGGAGAAATAAATTCTAAGACTAAAGTCTTAAAGCACTAGCATCTGAAGCTATCGGCTTCACTGAACACTCTACCGCATATGAGACTTGAACCCACGACCATTGATTTGTTACCCGAGTATATATAATATGACACAAAGGTGATTATATGAACAATATGAAATACTTCCTTCGAACCTTCATCTAAACAAGTTTGAAAATCGTTTAAACTGAATTCAGTTCTGATCGTAAATACAATTGTGTTTAGTCACTGGAGTAAAACTAATATTAGACCTTAAGGCAAATTTAATGAAAACGCGAACAAAAATAATAAATCGTTCTATCTAACCCATTTCATCGCTTCTTTCTATCTTTGGCTTAGAATTTTCAACACGTTGCTTATGAAAGTTACCAAAGCACTTGGCAGTTGCAAATGGTTCCAAAATTGCGTGACTTCCTTTTCGTTCTGAAAGATGCTAGTCGTAAACTGTTGGTAGAAGAAATCATAGAATCTTTCGAAAAAAACATTTTAGAAAAGTTAAACACATTCGCGATGCAGATAATTCACGGAGATTACAATGATCAGAATATTATTGTGCAGTTATCGGATAATGGCAGAGACTACAAAGTTGTGGGCGTTATCGATTTTGGTGACACAAACAAATCTCCCATGCTCTTTGAAGTTGGCGTAGGTCTTACTTATATGCTCTTACAAGCTAAAAATTTGGAGAGTGGCGGAATTTTCTTAGCTGGTTTTGAGACCATACAACCTTTGATGGCGAATGAAAAACATTACCTCAAATACTGCGTAGCAGCGCGTTTAGCTCAAACCTTGGTTATGGGTGCTTACACGTATTCGATAGACACGACTAATGAATATGTTTTGCTAACCCAAGAACAAGGCTGGAAACTAATTGAAGAATTGTGGTGTGAACGCTTCAAAGAAATTGACGATATCTGGGAAAATTCAGCAAATAAATATTTAACACAAAGCTGTAAATAAAATTGAAAGCACTCTCCGTACGTTTCAATTCGGTATAAGTTAATTAAATCAATGAAACCTGAATGTAAACTGTAATAAAATATCTTGTCAATTATATAAAACCTAAGTGATAGCCACGCAAACATTTCATTAGTTTTAAATATTTATATGATTAAATTGATGTTTGGCGAGGCATACCAAATAAAATGGATTCAGCTAATCGATGCTTTTCTTGCTTAAAAACACGTCTATAAAGAAGAAGTAATAAAGTTAAAGGCGACTTAGCGTGCATATGTGGTATGTTGTTTGTAGTGTTCCATCAATCGAAATCATTTATACACTCTTTTTTAGATAGGCGAGCCCGTCTAAGCAAAATATTATCCCAAGTTGTAACTTCAGATGCCGCAGGGATGGACGTAGACGAAAAAATGTCACCCATCTTAGTACTAAGGAATATTGAATACTTAATATTTGCTCCAAATTTGAATTAAATTTAATTCAAATCCAAATTTGTACACGTGATCGCTGGCCATTTACAGGCACGTTTAAGCAAAATTTAATTTTGTATTTTAAGAATCTTTTTCCCTGATCAACATATACACACTTTATAGGTATTCTCTCAGTTCATTTCTAGATGTCGCAATTAAAAATCTCATCCGTTAGGTATGGAATTCAAACAGCGGGCTCCTCAGTTTGAAACGCAAATTTAAATCTAAAACTACCCGATCCCTACAAAGCAATTAAACATAAATATTGACGTATTTGATATCATGAAAATCAGAGCGAAGGGGAAAGCAATTTTTGTTTAACTAATTTAATGCTTTATAATTAATAATGAATTAGTATCTTTAGATAATTTCTTAAAGTGGGTTTTTATATTTTGGAATTATATTTCAACTCATCATTAGACTCTCCTATGTATATAATTTTTCTCTTTTCATTGCTATGTGATATATATATAAATTAGTGAATTTTTTAATTTTGTTGCAAATACAAGAGTGCAACAACGAAATCGGTACTACTGCAAGAAATTAATTAGCCTCTCCTTAACCATTTATGAACATAGAACCTTGCGGGATGGACTTAAAATTGCTTAAATTATTTAAATCTTCACCTGAATTAGGAAGGGGAATCACTTTAGTGCATCGCAAATCCAGGGCTATAAAATAATTAGACCAGCAATTAATAATTGCGTGCAGCAAGCTTCCCCCAGAGTGTGCCCTGATCATGTGATACTTTGCTCCGTTCAACGTGCAGCGGTACATTTCGTCCAGGATTATTAAACATGCATTACTTCGGGTAAGGAGAGAGGTATGTGAGGGGTTCTGAAAGTATATTATAATCCGAGTGACATTTGGAATATAACTCTTGGATTATTATGGTCATTCCATGCAACACAACTATTTAATTTAATCTTTGACTAAATTGCCGATGGCCGTTGATAAAATTTCAGAAAAAACACGAGTTGCCATTGCCGAACATCTCTTCAATCATAAAAGCTTTATGTCCCCTTTTGAGCGATTCTACGTTTAAAACCTTACGTCTCTCTCTTCCTTTGCCGATAATTGAGTGTCAATCTCTTTAAACTTCTCATCTTGTGACGTGTTAACAGGATTAATGGTTGGCAAGAAAATAAACTCAGTATTACTTTTACAGCATCAAAACTACATATTACTTTTGATTTGTAAACAATAGCACGTGCATGGCAAACGTAAACGAAAATTAGAATTTAAAACAACCACACACTACTGGATTTACATCACAGACAACATATGGTCTTATTTTTAAAATGTAAACAACAGCGCGGTTGACAAAAATCGCAAAAAGCCAGTGTGCGTCTGTGTAACATGATCTCGCGTTACATTTTATTCGAATTTGTTATTATTGTAATACTATTTTTAAAGATAAGTTTAATTCAATTTAACACAAGAATTTTTTAATTTCTTTTTGCGAGTTGTACAAAGTTGTATTTGGAGTGCACCGTATTCGCGATTGATCTTCAATTATATTGCAGTGTTGCCAATTTAAAAGCTAATTGTGCTTTGTGATCGTCCCGCAGAGATGTGTGAACGTTTTCAAATTTTCTTCGAGCATAGATATAAAAAAAAAGTCGTTCTTTGTTCTCAATTTTAACTTTTATTAAATCTATATACACTTTCTAGTCTTTCAAATTAAATTCTATTCCTAAAACAATTTAAAGCTTTTACACAATAAATTTCCTACACTTACTACATTTACATGATTTATAGTTAAAAAATATGGATCCCATATACAACATAACATAATACGTTGAAAGATTAGATTTATCACAATTTCACTTTAGGCCAAAGTTAAAAAATTTTCAGTTGAAGAATCATTACAACAAACAAGTGGACATATCAAGTATACAAATGCGAAGAACATTAAATTTTAACATTCCATGTTCAAAATATAAACGATAACTATATGATCAAATATAAATTTTAAAAGATTAATTTGTTAATTCATTTACTGTGCTCAGGGTAGTTATACTAGTGGTGCCCGAAATTGTTGAAATTGTAGTAGCATCGGTAGAGCTATTAGAAATAGGATTGATGGTATCACTATGGACTGAAGTAATTCCGGCTGTTGCCGTGAAGGGCTGTAAACAGTTGTGAGTTGAATTCGCACTCGTTGCTTTGGTAGCTAACGAACGTTGACGCGAAGTGGTGGTAATGCTGACGGAAGAACTTTGTTGTCGTTTGCGTTTTTTGAGAAAAACAAATGAGGAATTTAACATTTGTTGCTGCGTTAGCTGGGTGGATGACGTATTGGCAAGCGCTGCGGCAAAAGTGGCTACGTGGTCACCTTTGTTACTGTTGGGTGCATTAAGCTGCAAATCTTTTTCCAACCAAGGCAAATAAAAATCTTTTCGTTCTATATTGCCTCCTAGGCGTGGTATCATTTCTCCGAAAGCCTGTATTGGTAGATCGTGCATAAAGCATATGGTTTGTACCGCTTCGGAAGTGGGATAGAAACTTTGCAGCATAGGTGATTCCTGGTTATTAGCAATCTCATCTTTACAATGCCTGCGTTTAAGTCTTTCAATACGTCTTTGCTCACGAATTTGTTGTACGTCCCACTTCTTGCGTCTCTTTTCATCGATTTCCAATTTAGCGTGGCGTTTTAGAAAGCTTTCATCTGAAAGGTCTTCGGTGCCTTCAATACAATACGAAGGTGTCAACTCATGTTCAGTCCATTTTGGTATTTCCAGCATAGGGGCATCTGCATCTAGTGCTTTGGCTTCCGCTTTAATAAATTCATAGTTATTCTCAGCAGCAAAAGCCTCATCCTCCCACTCCCGCGCGCAATAAAGCTGAGAGGTAGATAAATAAGAACGTTTGACCTTTGTTCGCGTAGGGACCTGGGAATGTGTTGTGGAGCTCAAAAGATTTACACTATAGGTGTGCTTTGTCTCGCTTACGCTTACAAGAGGTTTAGACGGGGAGACAGGTGTTGCCGATATGGAACGCTAAAAGTAATCTTTTATTGGTATCTTTAAACGAAATTTACATCATTTACTTACTTTTTCAGTCTCAGCGGCAGAATCGCAACTAGCCGACTCATCGGTATGGAAATCAGGTGCATGCCAACGCATTAATGGCATTTGTTTGCCCCGACTAGGTGCTGGAGGTGCACTTACTGACTGCATTTTGGCGTTTGAAGTAAGTGCCTTATATGTTGCTTGCTGTTTGTTTGTAAAAGCCATTGAAACACTTGGCTTGGCACCTCGCGGTATTGTTAAAGACAATTTAGCCGCCTGTCGTAATCTTAGACGTTTACTTTGAACAGCCAAAACTTCATTACTATCTTCTGTACTATTGCCTGTATCCTCAAAATCCTCTATTTCAACGGCCGGTGTGTTAGTTTTGCTCTCATTTGTATCCTGATCACGCTCTATTTCAAAAAATAAATTTTCGCCGTTGCGACAATTGTCATCATCATCATTATTCTCATCGTCCATAATCTCATCGTTGTCAGGATTGTCTTCCTCCTCCTCTTCCTCTTCTTCCACATCATCTTCTTCATCCTCTTCTTCAATCTCGTCATTTTCTGTATCAGTAGTTTGACTTTGAGGACTTCGTAATGACTGCAGCCTTTTTGCAGGCGTACTAACACGCTGCAAAATAATTTTGCTTATCAATTTCCCGTTACACTCCCCAATAATATTAGGTTGCTGCACTCCCATTGTCGCATTAACTGCAGAATTGTTTATTGTTTGCAGTAAAGTAACCGTAGAATTGTTTGTTACAGCCAGTGATGCGGCATTGGATTTGCACTGTATTTTTGCCAACGGAGGAGGCGGTAGTGTGCTAAGTTCCCCACTTCTTTTGATTTGCCTTTGCAATTGTTGTTGCAATTCCTGCGTTTGACTCTCTAAAGAATTGTTGCGCGCAGATAAACGTTCTATTTCTTCGGTTTGCGTTACCAACAGCTTATCTTTCGCTATCAATTGATCACTTTGCTCCTGTATCAAATCCAAGTGCAAAATCAGCATCGCCTTCAATTGTTTATTTTCCTTTAATAAAGCCAATACATCATTTGGAGAGCCAGCCCCTCCACTTGCGTTGCCCACAGCTACATTATTGTAACCCTTATTCTGATTCGTATGGCAATACATATGATCCATGTATTTACTATTTGTATTATTGTTATTATTAATGTTATTCGGTGTTTTATTACATTTATTTTCCATATTTCGCGTTATGGAAATGTTTGACAATCAATTCTCTCACAGTTAATAATTTATTGGTTTTGTTTTTATTCTGACAGTTTACTCTAGTTTATGCTTTATGCTACATTTCGCCACTTAATGGACAATTGCGCATCTCTTCGTCGTTTTTTGCAACTTATTAATTACGAAAAAATATCGAAGATAATTATTACAAAAAGAAATGCGTTATATATTTCTTGTTTTAATAAATTTTCTATCATTCTTAGGAAAATTTAGAATATTAATTAAACTCTTAACTATTTCCTTTAAAATAAATTGTAAATATTATAAAAAGTAACAAAGAAGCAGCTTAAATTTTATGCGACACAACTTTTATTTTCTATTGTTTATTTCACCACCGGCTGTGCAGTGTTGCAATAAAATAAGCACAGACGTGAGTGATGACAACTCATTCTTTTATATGAGTTTTGCAAGAAAATTCTCTTCACGTCGATTATTGAAAAGAGCTAACACACACTGCAAGAGGAGAACGCTTTTATTGCCTTTGCTTCGTCCAGAAATTTAAACAAATAAAAATTGTGCTTTATTTAACCAAAAAATTAAAATGTCTTTATTTGGTGATGAAGATGCCGTCAATGATTTGCTAAATGATGACTTGCGTAATTACGACGATTTGCCTGAAGATAATGAAGATGAAACCCAATTATTTGATACCAAGGATGAAAATTCAGATGGTGTTAAAGTTGAACCGAAAAAACGCCTTGTACGTAATCCGAGATTACGATTAACCGTTGAAACTTTGAGTGGTCCTAGAGGCATACATACTATAGAGGACTATTTCCAGAACATTGGATACAAAGGTAAAGGCTATGAAAAGCAAGATTTAGACGAGATAATGAAACGTTTACAGCATTGGGGACATCGTATGTACCCAACCTACAAATTTGATGATGTTCTTAGCAAAATTGAAGTATTGGGCAAAAAAAAACCTTTACAAGTGCATATGTCGCGCTATCGTTTAGGCTTATTGGAAAGCCTGAAACAGGATAACGACGCTTCTGAGGATGGGAAAGAAATTGAAGAGGAGACCGACATACCGGTTAATGAAGTATATGACGAATTCGACGCTCTATTAGATGAACAAATTGCTATATCTAAAATAGCGCCTCGCACACCTCAACCAAGCAGCAGTAAATATACAACTCATGGTGATTCCTTCAGTAATATTCACTTCACTACACCTAGCTTTTCTAAAGAAAATGCGGCGATGTCTACTCCTCGTACGCATGAGGATAGTTTCAATAATAAGCATAAACCTTTACCACAAACTCAACCAAATACGGGACAAATAATAAGGGAGCTGACATCTGAGCAAATGTCTCGTATTGCTGAAAATCGGCGTTTGGCTCAAGAACGATTAGCCAAGCGTTTGGAACAGCTCAATGAGCAACGTGCTGGCAGTTCATGATTTGAAGAAATTAAAGCAAGCTATAGCAATAAGAAATTTTCCGATAAGGACACATTAAAGCTCTGTGAATACAGTACATTTTCATTTTGTTATTAACGTTAATCTCGTTACTTATAATAATTTATAGCGTAAATGTTTTTCAATTGATCTAATCTCAAAATTTCTTAGCCCTTAAGCCGTAATCGGCCAGCTGAAAAATAACTCTCTGATCGTATATTATTTTTTACCTTTATTCACAAAATATGTTATTGTAATGCTTGTACACAAAGACAGTGATAGGGACATAAAAAACTCAAAAGTGAGCTTATGTCGTTTTAACTACGTTACATTAGCGGAATGAGTAAATAATTTACAAAATTAAATTCTAATCTCTAATTACTACTAACTTATGAGAGCGTTAACGTGACAATCAATCTTCAATCTTCGATTTACAACTTTTTCAAATATCACCTATTGAGAAAATTAAATAAAATCAAACACTCTTACTTTTCTTACATATTCAAGAAGTTGAAAATTTAAATAATAGCTGAGGCAAAAAGGCAAAGATATCCTTTGTCTGGTAAATTAGCGTCTGAATGGATGAAGTTGGGGCGGCTTTTATTTGCTTTTCTTGTTGTTTTATTAGGTTGGTCGGTACTTCGTATTTAGACTGTGGCGATTTTTGTTCATTTATCGTTTCTTCTATCACCCTCAAGAGTCGCTGATATAGAAACGATTGACGGAATATGGGTTTGGAAAGGCTAAGGTGATCATCTTTTAATACATAGAAATCACCGTAGTCTATGCGCGCCGATTCTTCCGTCACGATATGCAAGGGGAATTTAAATGAGGTTAGCATGGTGGGAGCGCCTTCAGCAATACTAAGAATGTCGACATTTCGAAAACATGTGTGCAGGCATTTCATAAACTCTTGATGTAGCGTCAATAGTTTGGGGGCATCTTCTTCCATCTCTTTCACTTCAATAGATGGTGACAAAATTACCTGCATATGTTGTCTCCATTTGGCAATAGGAGAGCCGCGATGAGGAGTACCTAAGAAAACAATACTGCGGGTGCTTTCAGCTAATTGTTGTACTTTGGGATCTTTGCTGTCTTTGGCTTTTATCAGAATAAGTTTAGTTAATAAACCACCCATGGAATGTCCTATCCATACTATAGGCCGATTATGTCCCACATCGGACATAGCTAAACGTTCCATTAGCGTTGTAGCTCTTACGTCTATATAACCTTGTCCCTTCTCGCATGGGCAGTATTTAGAGAAGTTAGACCATTCTGTTAAAGCCGAGGTATAATCAATACCGATCACGCGCACGTTCGGATGATCTTCCGGCAACCACTCCATAGGCCAGCAGTTGGTATAGTCTTCATCATTATCTTCATTTATCCACTTATTGCCGGCCACACTAAATTCACCTGTGCTATCTTCAGATGCTGATAACGGCACGTCGGGATGGACAACTTCCCAATCCGATTCAAGTTCAGCTTCATTTTGAAGAGTTTCTACCAATTCTTTCGTAGCAACGTCACTTATCTCTAAAGTCTTTGCTGATGGTTTCTTGGCCGCTTTTAAAAGCTTGTCTAAAAATTAAGAAAATATTGATTAAAATAAGTTTTTTTCGAGAAATAATGAAGCGCTAACCATTTTCTGCTTTTTTTCTTGCTACTTCTGCCGCAGCTTCTTCCATATTTTTAATTTCATCCTCTTTCGCTTTAGCCTCCTCTTCATTTGTGGTCGTCGCGGAATTGTTTTTACCGTTGTCATCGCCATTGCCGTTCATTTTCCACCTTCGTTGTTCGCCCACAAGAAAAACATCGTCTGTTTCGCTGGTATAAAACGCGTTCTTACCATAAAGACTTAGCTCATTCGGCTTCCGATCTTTCTGACGCCAAGTTATAAAAACGCCACCCATGAGGCCGTGAACAAATACTATATCAGCTTTCGGTTTATTAAGCGTTCTAGATCGCGGATGTAAAGGGTAAACATTTGCGGGATATAGCGTGTAATTAGGATCATCGTGATCTAAATTTGCCATAGTTTTGGCCGAAATTACTTGTAATCGTAAATCTGGACACTGCTGCCATTCAGCCAATACTCCAATCCACCCACTGCTAAAGAAATGCTCAACGCTATCGGGCAGCACAGATAAATTTGCCAGAATTTTACATAACGTAGACAAAGCCTCATTATCTGCGGCGAAAATCTTGCGTAAATCCATTAAATGTACGAGGCCTCCCTCCAACATAAATTGTTGCGCTAGTTCTGGATCTTTGGTAACATGATGTAAAAAAGACGTTACTTCTTTTAACAAATCACTTTCTTGGACGTTTAATGTGATTAATTGTTCTTGGGTGAAAAATTCGCATATATCTTCTACCGGATCTTGTTCGGGGAAGTATCTGCTAAAAAAATTCTGCACACATTCCTTCTTACTTTTCATATGCGATAAAATGTCATGTAATTCCGATAAAACAAACTTTGGATTTTTAATGCAGCCTTTCATGCGTACGGGTACAAACCATCTGGTATCCGCACCAGATCGGGCGAGTGATACAGCTGTTCTGGCGTCACATATTTGAGCCAAATGACGAAAGTCCCAGTCTTTTAAATGATCAATACGAGCTAATTGCCTCACAGCCTTAAGGCGTTCGTGGTGTGAACCATTTTGTGCTACATTCAATAAACGCCAAGCCACTGAATGCTTAACAGCTTTCCACCATTTACCAATAGGATTGATAATGATGCTTATCCACTTTTTTTCATCTTCCTCTTGTTGCTTGAGCTTACGCATCGATTCTTTATAAATGTGATATTTGATATAAATGTAATCAGGTTGTGGTTTCTTTTCAGTCTTCGCAACATTCTCATCAAAAAATTTCGAGAGGAATCTTCGAAATCTGTGCTTATCATAGAGAATAAAACCGCAGCTAGAAGAAAAAAAAAATTTTTTTTTTGATTTATACTATCTTGATTTAAATCACGCGTCTCTCTGTTCACGTGAACGTGACTGTAAGAATTTATTTATATGTGTGAGAGCTTAGCAAGTGCCGCTATTGCAGCTATTATTAAAATACATGTTGAATTTTTCAATGGCCTTGAATGAAGTCATCAGACAATTAATAAAGCGTTACCCCCCTTCTCTAAACGGAAAACTATCACAACATTCGTTTCATTGTTTCCGTCTCGTTTTGACAAAATCGCATGTTCTGCTTTGGCTATGTAGTGGCATATAATGTGAATGTTGTGTGTATTTGGCCTAATTTCAGTTTTCAGGCAACATATATAAAAGTGAAATAAATATTAAAAAATACTGGTTTCCCAGAGAGCTTAAAAATATGAGCAGAAGAACTGTACTTTATAGGTGTTTGTTTCTTGTTTACCGTAAGAATATAGATTTATTTAAAGATTTAAATGATTTATTTTTTTGTTTGTTTACGTTGCGATATTATTCTTAGCTAACAAATAATACTGTGCTATTAGCCAATAGTCTAATTGAAAATGACGTTTTGCTTTGTAGATTAAAGAAAAACAAAATATGTTATTGTTGTTTTCTGTAATATTGTTAAACACAATTGCGTGCACGTTCGCAATGATTTTAAAATATTTGTTTACAAAGACAACGTATACGTAAAAATACGTATTCGTAAAATATGTTTACTGTGTCATTTATTTATTTTTTTGTTGTTATTGTTTGCAGAAGGAGGCGAACACCTTCCTTGCTAAGTTTTAACGATATTTATTCAAGCTACTTTTTGGTTTGTCCAGATTTTTACGCGAGATTGGTCATAGGATTTTGGAATCTAAGACTGACGGTAATGTTCTTAAAGGTAATATTGTTAGTAGGAAGCCTCATCAATTTTTTAATTTGCATTTCGCTTACGTGGTTAAGATGCCAATGCTGCCTGCGGTCTTTGGATAGCGACGCAATGTGCTGCTTAAATTATTCATTGATTTTCTTCTTAGCAAGCTGGAATCGTAGATGATTGTCCTGTAGCAATTATTAGTTCTTACTTTTCCTTTTTTTTTTTAACTCCAATTTTGTCAATTTTTTGTAGTCACTTATTTTTTGATTCGTTAAAATTTTTCACCAAAAGATGGTTATTCTTTTGTTCTGAAATTTTGTGCTTACGGAAATAACCAAAAAAATTTTAGTGTACGACGTTAAAAAACGGATCAGGTCTGTGAATCGTCCAAATTTTTTTTGACTTTTTAACTAAAATATAGTGTTACAGATTATTATTTCTCTTTTTTTTTCTTCCGGCTGTAGAGAGGAAAAAAAGCCTGTTTGTCAAACAAAAGTTGTTCGAACAACACTGCACTTTTCGTCGCTTTGCTTTTGTATTTATATATATGCTTTCAAAATATTATTAAGCAAGTATAAAAAAGTAATCGTTTTATTTAAGAAATTGTTATTTTTAACTTTATTGAACTTATCGCTTTGCTTATTTCTTATTGAATGACTGTTTCTGTTCTGCGGTCGCGAGATAAACTCTGCCTTTTATTAACAATTGAATTGTCGGCATTGTTGTTGTTTTGATCTCTGCTTTTGTTTTTCATTACGCTTTGTTGTCGTATTATGCTTTAGCATTTTGTTTACATGTATTTTTTTTGTACTCACTACTATTCGCATTATTGATACAAACTATTTGTTATTGTTTTCGCGATTTAGAGGCGCGAACTAATTTTATTGGATATTTCAGCTAACCACAATTTTTTATAAGAACAATAAGAAAAAAAAAACCCGAAGCAGGTCACTTTTTTAGGGCAATAGTATCGCTTTGTAAATATTTTCGAAATATTTTCTCATTTTTTTCTTAATAGATGTAATTATCTGAAGACTGTTTCAATCGAAGAAGCAAGAAGGCTACAGCACATCTAACATATCTGCCTAGGCTGTGTGCTTACCCAAATCTTAGTTGTAGCTTTCAATGCGTAACAACGAAACAGCAATGATAGGTAAATAAGAAGAGTAGTCTTGGGAAGAATAAAGGCAAAAGATTGTTTAATGTTTAAGATGGTAGATGTGGTAGGTATCCAAGATACGTTCTAGACTAATGTAAATTTTCTGTCTTCTTGTTTTTGCTTTTTTTGCAAAGTGATACGTTTTATCATACGATAATAAACTATGCAAAGAAAAACAGGGTAAAAGAAAAGCGGTAGAGTTTTGTGAGATATTATCCCCGCTTAAAATACTTTACATAGATGATTCATTAAAAAATGAACTATTCTGTATGTATGACTGTGTATTTTTCAAAAAAAGATTGATTTGTATAACGTTACTAAAACGTTACGCTAATTTTAGCTCAAGAAATTGTCAATTTTTTTTATAATTTCCGAACAAAACCCCAACTTACATACAACCCTGTTTTTGGTAAAGAGAAAACGCCAGGCGCAGAGCACAATTTTTTACGTTTTTACTTCTTACAAATGATGAAACGGAAAAAAAGAGGATAGTGCTTATAGTTTGTATTTGTCAAGAAAATTGTTTATTCACAAACTTCTCTTCTTAATGAAAGCATATTTCGAAAAACAATAAACAGGTTGAAAAAGAAAACATAATTATTACTCAATAATTAATTGAATCACCATCGCGTTATAAAATTCAAAGTTTATGTGCATTTTTGATAAACAATCTACTTGGGCGTAAATATTTGTTGTTTTTTTAAATAATAATCATAAATATGCATGCCACTGATATCTCGGAAGGGGCGAAAGTGGAGACTAACGTAGAATGTCCAATGGAAAAAGAAAACGCCACGGCACAGGAATCGCAACAACCGTCTAAAGTTAAGTCAGATACAGTCACCTTTCATCAACGGAGGTTTGATATATATGCCAGACTTGAAGAAGTCGCCGAAGTATGTCGAAAACGTTTTGGAGGCCGTAGCGAATTGGCTACCGAATCTGACGAAAGTGTTTTCGAACTTTGTGAAGTATTAGAAGAAGCTTTCCAATACGGTCTAAGACAACAACAGCCGACCTTCGTAATTTCTGCGGCTCATCTCTTTCAGAATATGCACGAAATTGTGATTGGTTCCAGACTAGGTCGTAACGTATCGGCCGATTGCAACGAAATTTGCTTTTGGGACTTTTGCAAGCAGTATTTGACAAATCACGAAAGGCAACGTTTTGAGCAATTGAGTTTTGTTAGTACAAAATACGGACGTGGTCGAGCCTTTATAAGAGCTTGCCTTAATGAGCATTCGTTTGAGCGCTACTTGTTAATGTGGCTGGCTGATCCAAAGCAATTGGAATCATATTATACTCATTGGTCTTTGTTAATCGATGAAAGCCTCTCTGGAACTTTACCGCAGATAATCAAATCCCTGGATACCATTTTGTTTGCCTTGAACGTGGATAAATGTGAATTAAATTCTCCTTTAAAAAGCGCCTATTCTGCTTTCCGAGCTCCTGCTGAGAAAAAAGATGAACCTATTATATATGCCCCAGCGCCGGTTAAAGTGAAAAATAAAACTAAAAATAAGAGTAACGCCGTAGAAAGGCATATTGCAACGGCAAATTCTACGGAAGATTTGCTTAAAAGCTTGCCCACAAGAACCGACAATGTTGAATATGTCGATATCAATGTTATAGAGGAATATGAGTCAGTTGCAAAAGAGATTTTAATGCCTCTCAACTATTTATCGTCAGCAGTTCCCATAGAAGATAATCCCCGAAAATCTTTAACAGATATTGATATTATTACTAAAAATGATGTTATTAATGGTTCAACACCTTCGATGTGTTCTTCTAATGAAGGGTATATGAACGAAAACAAAAGCGAGTGTTCCTCATTGTATAGTAAAACCTCCTCTTCCCCATTACAAACAACAGGTTCAGAACGATTAGATGTCTGTCATGTTGAGCAGCATTTGCGATTGGAGAACGAGCTTAAAGAGGCTAATGAACGTTGCAATCTTTTAGAGACCAGGGTTGCTCAGTTAAGCTTAGAGAATCGCCAATTAATTAGACGTTTGAAACAACATTTTCAAGAAAGTGGAATAGATCCGACATCTTCCTTCGCCACCAATTTTCTAATAACCATTCCTCATGTAAAATTGCATAAATCTAAACGGCCTACTACCGGAAAGTATTATTTATACGAAATTCATATCACTATGCGTCAAAATTTGGAACATTGGTCTCTCTGGAGGCGTTACAGTGACTTTAATAAACTACACAAGTCTCTATTGAAAACGCATCCTTCCGTGGTTCTTGTCGAGTTTCCAGGCAAAAAACGTTTTGGTAATATGAATAAGCAGTTTGTGGATGAGAGGCGTCAACAATTGCAAATATATCTGCTCAATTTGGTAGAGACTTTACCACAATTGGAGGCTTGCAAATCAAAGGCTGAACTGCAGAAAGTATTTCCATTTCTTCGAGAACGGTAACGAATAATTACTATTATTAAGGTTCTGATCATGGTACAAATTCAAAAGGAATGGAAGAGTTTTTGATGATTTCTTAAAGGATTTTCACATCCTCCGTATGTTATTTAATTAAAGTCTCCCATACATAGTATTGTTTATAATTTAGGGAAAGTATGGTATCGAGGAATTATTTATTGTGTATATATTAATGCAAAAGGATAATAAGAAATCGCGTTAATTTTAATAATAATTTTTTTGTTTAATTTAACCGTGCCTTTAATAGATTTAATCTTTTATAAATGTGTTTATTATTTTCCATTTCACATTTTTTCAGTCAGCACAATAGCAGCAATGCCCACTTGATAGGTGTTATAAATGCTTTAGTTAAGGAGAAGGTAGTCGGATAAGCTTCTGAAGATGAGTAATAGAAAGTGATAGTTTTTGATATCAAGGCTAAAGCATTTTGGATGTGGGGAATGTGCATGAGCAACATTGCTATTTATAGTGAGAAAGGACAGAGAAGAATATAGGAGCAACAATTACATTACGACTAAAAAACATATTTGGTTACGGACTTTAATGAAAATTTCGGATTTGAGAAACATGCACGAGGGCTTATAGGTATTGAACGGAATGTGCAATGCACTTGGATAGAAACCAGGGCAGTTAGTGCGGGTATTAGTGTTTCTAGTGACTAGTTTTTAATATATTTTGCAAATTCATAAAACATGTTTGGATGCAGACTTTAATGAAAAGCCCGATGTTTAAATGTTCACTGTTGCCAATCCGTGTGTTATATTGAAGTACCTTTTATTAAATAAATACAATAAATAAATGGAGCTAATATTTATACCCTCTCTTAATTAACGATGTCGAAATTGGGTAAAAGCAGAAATGTGTAGGAACGTTCCCAAACAATGTCTACGCTAGATTGGAATCGTTCTAGACGGATTAAATAAAAAAAGTGTATAAAAATTGCACATTTCTATTATAATAAGAAAGAATTGCGTCAAAACTTCCACGCAACCTCGCTTGACCTTGTAACTTGTCAAATATTCAGAGATATATAAGCAAACTACGATGAGCTGGTAGTAATATTGAGCTGTATCCATCGTATCCATCGTAATTTGAGTATATCGCTCGACAGAAAACTTACGATCGACCGATTTTTCCCTCGCCGGTAGGAAAAATGCATTGTTTATTGAAAGCTGTAAACTCTTTACTCGATAGAGCGAGTCCGTAAACTGCAGCTGCCGAGTTTGACTCATATCGAGAACTGTGAAACAGCCTCTGATAATGATCGAAGTGCCATCAAGATCAGTAGCAATAATGCAATGTCTGTATATATTTCTAATAAAAACAAGTGTATGGACAACATTTTTTGTGCAACGGAGCGGTTGAATCATGTTATTCGGCAACCAAACGTCGAGGTAAGCACATTGCTTGTGGTCTACGTTATCTATTATAGTTTTCCTACCCAATTAGCGGTCATTCATTGAATGCTAATATATTTCTAACTGTTGATAACACAGGAATGTCAGTCAATGTTGCTGCTTTAGCAAAATCGAAAGAAAATGGTACAACAAATATTCGACAATCTTTGAAACGACTTTTCCACTTTTCCAAAGGTGCAATTTTACTACCTTATATAACGATACCAATAACGATTCCAAAGGCCAAATGTTATTATCGAAATATTTCTTTTGGTTTCCCGCATATGCTAACTCTAACACTTGTGTGGTATAACTAGAGATTAAAATTAGTAAAGGCACTGTAGTGGGACATGGCCCGCCGTGAAATACCCTACGCCACTTTACTTCATACAGTTATTCATATAAGGATTTTTCTAAATAGAGCGTTATATAGGGAGTCATCGAATAAGTGGACCGGCCCGAACAATATTCAATAGCTTTCGGACGCACAAGATTAGATCGATGTAGAAGGTGATGCTGAAGTTGGGCCTATCTCAAGTCCTTCTGGGTGTTGCGTACCGCTGCACAAATTTAATATGCCCTGGTATCACAAATGGTCTAAGATAAAAAAATGTTTATCCATATCTCTCCTTAAGCTGTAAGACAATTATTCGAAAAATGGACCGATAGTATCCGAATTTTCCAAAGTAGTACTTCTTACCATGTCAAGATTTCTTTTCTGGAAACGATTAGATTTGAGGAGTTACAGAAAATAGTCTCGTCTTATCCAAATTTTCCATATTCATTTTGTATAGAAAACTTTATCACTGATTTTAACCAAGACATATTAAATATGGTAAATTTATCATGCATAAGGATTTTTTAAATGTAGAGAGTTATTGTAAAATTTTCGATGGAAACCATTTTCAATTTACCAAATTTTATCAAAATAACTTGAAATCGATTCAGAAAATGTCGTGAATCAATTTTGTAGACGAAAAGCGGATACACCTGAAGTCGTGCTAAATGTTGCATACATATGCACAAATGAGACACTGATCTTAACACGAATGGTGTCGGATGTAATGAGTAAGTATTGTTGGAAAATAATAGAAGTAAACCTCTGCTACGCTCCTCCAAAGAACTTTTTTTTTCAAGGAAAACCTTTCTTCAGGAGTCTTGCTGAATGCCCGTCTATCAGCATTTATCGAAGGCCTTCTTCTACTTGTCCCATAGTACCTATGTGCTATCCGGGTCTCATTGCAAGCGCCACTGTTGCAACAGTGGAGAAGACCATCGTTAGGAATGTATCCTCCTTATTACTGCAGAACATAAAATTCGTTTTCAGTCTTGATTGTAATAATTGCTTTTTCAAGTTGTAGAGAGATCAGCGGCAGATTTGCAGAGAAAATCAGTTCGAAAGGATGTTGACTTTGTCACTTCGTTTTCTATAAGTAAGAGTCACGCGCATCACAAGCGCAAGCTAATGAATTCATGAGGCAGAAGGGCTAATTTCTGTTAACTTTGGCATTCGTCTTCATCCCTATTACGCGCTCATATAAACGACCACAGAAGAAAATAATGAAAAATTTTTTTAAAAAATAAAAAAATATCTTTGCGGGAAAAGAAACCAAAAAAAGAAGGAACTAAAATTTATTCGCTGCGATAAGATTTTTGGAAATAAAGGAATTTGTTAAAAATTTATTAATAAAAATAAAGACGAAACTTTATTAAGTGTAAGCGTTCGCGAAAAAAAAAAATTATCAATTGACAGAGAAACAAAAAAAAAAAAGGAATTATTTTATGCTCAACACCAATAACGATAACAATGAAAAGTGCAGCGAACTGGGACGCTAGGACTTCATGTGCTTATTACGCAAAACTATTTAATCTAAAGTAAAGTTCTTTTACACCAAATGAAAACAGTTTCTACGCAAGTCCCTTATTCTGCCAACTTGGTTGCATTTTAAGCGAAATCGTATTAAACTAAAACCGAAAAAATTAATTAAAACTGTTTTGATGATAAATAGACAAGTATTTGTTACAAACATATCACTTAACGTCGTCGAATTTCTGCGCTTAGTAGTTTCGCAGAGTGCGTGTGTGCATTGTCGCTTGCATTTATCATTTCATGTTTTTTGCCGGTCATGGTGCGTACTGAGGGTCGCTGCTTGGTGTTGGCTAAAAAAGTAACTGTTGACCGTAATAGCATAAAGCGAGTGGACACTTTATCTTGGCTGTGCTGGTGTTTCGGAGGAGCAATCCAGCTTCTACACTAAAAACCGAGTTTTCAATTACACAAGTACTAGTCATGGTAAGGCATTGAATGGAGGGGGCAGTTTCTAAACAAATTAAAAATGGTTTCATATGGCGCATATGGAAGCTAAGCTTAGTTCGAGTTTGGAAAATAGCCTGATGAATGTAGAGAAGGAGACATGTGATTTAGTGCAGGAACAACATAAGCGTGTTGTTCAGGAAATTAGTGAATTGCAAGCCGAGATTTTGCAGCCCAAGGAGCAAGTTGGTGCGAACATTGCTAGGGTGCGAAACGAGATGTCCCCCGGTTAACTGGCTATGCAACAAGATCTGAACAATATGAAGGCTAGAACAGTCTCCTGCAATTCCGCCATTTAGTTTTGAAACCAGAACAAAGAATGTAGTCCATGCTTGATTACATTTCCCTGTGATAACGATTTCCATAATTTTATATGGCAGAGAAGCGTTTGGATAACAATTCTTAGTATTTCTCTTCAATGGTCAATTGGGTCGGACTGGCAGGTAGGTGGTCCTGACGAACACTTGAGTAGCACGTTTTCCGAAACGTCTTTACGAGACCGGAAGTTTTAGAAGAAAACATGAAAAAAATTGTCCCCGTTTTTCCGACGTTGTCTGAGCTTCTAAATCATGGTGGGCGTGCATGCGGACACATCGTAAACGTTTTCTAATCTTGGATTCTTAATCGATTAAGGAATGTTTTCGAGAAATTTTATCTGCATTTTTGTGATTGAGACAATTTGGCAAAGAAAGGGGATCAAAACGATCCCTTTTTCTCGAAAACTGGACTATGTAGGGTAAAATTGGTTATAGGCATTTGAAAGTCTTTTCACCTAAGCAAAAGTTGTAATATTATGGAGCATAAGACGCGGTATAAGCATTTTTTCAAAGATTGAAAATTAAAAAGAATCAAAATATCCTATTCGGTAGCTCCAGTGTTAAAATGTAATGGTGCGATAATCAGCCCAAGAGGCAATGCAGCATTATTGCATAATTTGATTTAAACAAAGTGGAGCGATCCAAAAAATTTTCAACAGCCTTCGTCCGTCCTTGGGTCAAAAGACATCAATGTGCGCGCAAACAGGGTGTATTACCTGATGTAGGGTATAATAAGTTTTATGCTTTGGGGGAAATTCAAAAAATTTTTATTTAAATAAAACAAATTTTTTCAGCTGAAATGTTTTTGTTTTATTTATTATTATCTTTTATTTAAGAATTCACTTTATCGAAACAAAAAAAAAGGAAACTCCTTTTTCTTCCCTACGTTCTTTGTTACCCAAAAATTGTATGATATATTCTAATGTTTATCTCTTTTACATAGTTTCTCTTTGTAGTTAGACTTAGAATAGAATTAAAAAGCTTTAGCATTTATATCTTCTTTTTTTTTTTTGGATTTGAATGCCAAATGTGATATATTTAGAAAAATAGATAATTTTAGTTTTTACGCTTTTATATAATTCTCTTAATTATTACACTTAAAATTTTACATTTAATTAAAAGTTACATCTTATTTTAAGTTGATTAAATAAATCTGTGAAAAAAATTAAAAAAATAACAAAATATCCGAAGAAAAATGTATTAATTTAAAATTGATTTAGAAAACCTATAGTTAAATAAAATGTTTTTCTTTATATACAAATACAGAGGTTGAGTGTTTAATTTTCTTTTTTAAGTCTAACTTATTGAATAAGTGTAAAAAAATGAATGTAAGCAAAATAGAAAGAACAAAGATAATAAAAGAAAAAAAAATGCGAAACTTTATTAGTATTATTATTGTAAATATTTAAATTATTAACAATTGTTATTTATACTTGATTTTGATTAACGTTACTTATGGATCTGAAATGCAATAAAATTTGTTGTTTTCTTCATAATCAAAGCCGAGTCCGTCCTATGGATAAAAAAAAAAAAAAATAGCCCACACGATTTTTACTGACACTCGTAAATGTAATTGAACTCAGAAAGTACTTTTGGTGAGATATTACATTTTCCGAAAAGAAATACGAGAATGTTTATATAAGCATTTGTTTATATTTTACGTTTTTATAATTTAGAGCTTTAAACTTAAAACCAAAAAGAGATGATAAACCATCGAACAACACACACACATTTTTAAGTGTAAAACTTTAAAAAAAAATGACTTATTGATGTAAAATCATAAAATGATAAAAAAAGAACTTCTCATTATTAATAAATAACTGTAAACAAAATAAAGTTCAAATAAAAATTGTTTAAAGTTACCATCTAATAATGATTGCAAAAAAAAAAAAAAAAAACTATTTCATAAATAAAAATATAAAAAGTTTAATTTTTTTTGCCTTATTAAAAAAAGGATGTTTCTTTTAAAAAAAAATCGCCAGTATATACCCTGATAGCAAATATACTACTAGGTGCGTTTTGCAATTGTTTTTTAACCCCTCAATTTTATAATGAAATTTGTGTCAAGTTACAAAATTTTGTAATCTTATGAATCAATCTCTTTGTAAGAAATCGTACAGAGACAAGTTGTTTTAGTTTGTAGGTGAAAGGAAAGAAAGCATGAAAAATCGTCCAACATCGTTAGTCGAAGTCAAAAAAAAAAAAAAACTATTAGAATAAATTTAAATCAATTATAAATGATAAAAGCAAGAAAAGCTACACATGATTACTTGATGCGTTTGAAAACATAACAATGATTTATTTAACTCTTGATTATCAGTTCGACTGCGAGGATCAGATAGCAGAAAGACAGGGTCACAATGAAGATCTAATTCACGGGCAACACCGATCCCCACATACCCTACACCACTTCGCCTAATGTAATTATTCACAGTACACATTAACTATAAAAAAACAACCATTTTGGTGAAATCTTTACATACGGAAGTATTCAAAAATAGGACAAATTACTATTATGGGTCCAATTTTCGTCACCACCTATTAAAATTTTTACTCTTCTGCTGTACAAAGGATTAATTTTCGTGAAAATCCTGGTAGGGTAATAGGCCGAAATACTTCAAATTTACAGTTAATTTTTTTTTGTATTACGATGTAATTTTCATCATGAAGCGCTGAAAATTATACTCTTTTTGCCGTATGATCTTCAATCCTCATTATATGAGATGGTGTTCAAAAACGGTCTAAAGTTTTCATACCAATTTTGAATGTCGATATACTACTATTTAGCCACTTTTGCGGAGAAACTTTCAAAATTTCCATTTTTTTCCATATAAATTTTCAGAATAGGACGATATGTGGGGAGTGGTCGAAAAAGTGGACCGAGCCATGTCCAATAGCGTTCTTCCTTGGGTCGAAGCACGTCACTGTACCAAATTTCATCAAAATATCTCAAAGATTGCGACTTGTAACAAAAATTTAGATGGAGAGACGGACAGATAGGCTTAGATCAATTCAGATTATGATTCTGAATCGATCGGTATAATAAAAAGTGCGTCTACCTTAAGCCCTCTGCGTGTTACACACGTCCGCACTAACTTAATATACCTCAATATACTTCATATATATATGGTATATATGATATCGTTTACTTTTTTGGTTTTAAAAAACAATAACTTGGGCACCATAAAATTTTGTAAAAGAAATATATATAGGAAAATCATGTAAAACCATGTAAAAACTATGCAGTAAAGGGAAACAATGCAAAGAACTATCTAAGACCATACATACATATTATTCAAATATAATCAATAATGAAAGTAAAATTTGGTTTTTATCAATAATTTGCTATAAAAACGTATACACGTGTATAAAAAAAAAACGTGGTAAACAGGAAGACAAATAAATTTTGTCTTTATATTCGATATAAATAAAATAAAAATTGCGGTTTGCCTTAATTTTCAAGTGTAGTTAGTGTAAAAATAAAATGAAATGCATATTTCAAAATAAATTCTACTATGAAAAGCAATGCAACAATCTCAAGTAAAATAACTGTATAAAAAAAAAATATTTACTTAAAAACACCAATGAAAACTAAAAAATAATATAAAGGAGAAAGCGCAAACCAATAAAAAAAAGATACATAGGGCTTTTGTGAGGCGAGAAAGAAATTGTCCTCACGCTTACCAATAATTAAACATTTTTTTTTTTGCAATGGGAGCTAATCTTCGACAATTCAATCAACGAGGAAGAAGACCGGTTTTCATCTCTTTTCACGGTTAATATGAATTAAATGGTATAGGTGCTCGACATTTTCTGAACCTATTGAGCTAAATGTCTGAGAAAACAAAAGAATTTTAAAGTTTATTATAGCTAAGACTATATTCTAAGTTAGGATTGTCTTGGGCCTTGATATTGTTGATTTGTTCATTGAATTCATTACCAACGATTATTAACTCTTTGCTGCTTCGTCGCTTCTTGGAAGGTGGGTATATATCATTATTGCTACTGGTTTGGCTGTTACTTGCTTGGGCTGTGGTGCAACTTAATTCTATATTCTGTTCTTCGGCGTTTGAATAACGTTTCTGTTTATTTAAAGCCAAACAAGTGCCACTGTTTCTATTATTGCTAGCATTTATAACATTATTAAAAGTTGCTGTTGTTGATATCGTGTTCGCTGTTAGTTGATGACTTTTAGTGCTGGTTATAGCATTGACCATTTCAGCTTCTACTGATGGGGTCATTAGAGGTGATAAAGGAGCTTGATTTGTGTCTGAATCCTCAAATTCTTCTCCGACTTTTTGATCTGCCAGATCGTCTTCAATCGCTTCATTCGAATCCGTATTCCAGGTTACTTGAGCACCAGGAAAAACGTAAGAAGCGCTGCCGTCGTGACGATAATAAGTACCTTTAAATAAACGATCAGCTGCACTTTGCTGTGGTGACGATGGTTGTTGTGGCCTGCATTTCAATATATATGGTTCTTGCGGATTGTTTGTGGATGTTTCTGCATTTCTTTCCTTGCAAATTTTGTCCAACGAAGTCCTTGCAATGGTACTAGTCGAACCCGTACTTGTAATTTGTAAATAATTACCGTTGCGTGTTCCTCCAGTATCACCTAAGGAGTTGAGGGGCAGAGGTAAAGCTTGATTTGAAGCATCTCCTTGTATGCCACTATCTTTAGATGAATCTATGGATAAATAGCGATAATCTCGAGAACAAGTGAAGCTCGTAGATGCCTCAGGTTCTTCTATTAAATCGGGTGATAGAAATTCTACTTTCTTTGGGGCTAATAGAGCTGTGGTCGATGAGGAGGAATCGAAGCCGCTATCAGAATAAGTACCTGTTGACCTCATAGTTAGCTCAATGGAATTATTTGATTTATGTTCGTCTTCACATTCCGTAGCTAAACATCTAGATGCGTCTAATTCTGTTTCTTTCTCCTCATCCAGAGGCATTAATTCCTTGCTTTCGCTTAGAATTTCATCATTGAAACAAACTTGTTGCCAATTTTCCCCCAAACGATGACATATTTGATTGATAATAACATCACCGTCACCGAGTAGCTCAACATCGAATTCCAAATGATGCAGCTGTTCACGATTAATAAGTATTTGTGGTACATTAGCCGGTATAGAGCTGGGTATAAGAGCTACCGGTCGCACTTTAAGGGACGAGCCCATAACTATCAGTAAATCACATTTATCTTTATCGCTTGCCATAACTGTATGAAACTGATCAGGTAAACCTGAAGCAATGACGAATGAATGAGTTTATTATTACGATAATAAATAGATTTGAAAGAAAAGGCAAAGGGAATAAAGATGCAATTTACTACTTACACTTTAGGGACATGTTTTTTATTAAAATAATATAATTATTAAATGGGAATTGTTTTCAAAGTTGATTTTTTTTAATTTAATAAACATGAAATCAGGTTGTAGTGATTCAGTAGATTCAAAATTGACCATTTTAAAATTAAGTTATCCGAAAGCTTTAATTTTATATTTACACACAAATTACTCACCTTCTCCGAAAAATACAATATCTGGCTTCATAATGCCATTTTCCACCAATCGTCTCAATTCAAATTCTGAGACAGGTTGAGAAGCGTCAACACTTTGCTCAACATTGGGCTGACAGCGCGGGCATGCTGGAATGCGTTGTGCAAATATGTCTGCCCGAATGCTATCTGCGTCGCATTTGTATTTGCATTTTGTGCAAGAAGCCGTCGAAAATGAACCGTGGCATTCAATAACATTTTGTATACCGGCCACCTGCTCTAATGTATCTATGTTTTGCGTATAATTACGTAACAATTTCTGTTTTTCTTCCAGCATTTTCACGAAGCGGTGACATGGCGATGGTTTAAATTGCCCGGGGTAAATCTCTCGGGCGAATTTATAAAATGGGCGTGGATCACGGGAGAAGTAACTAATATCGAACATGGCTTGGGGGTCAGGAAGATCAGGAAAGTCCTTTGCAAGACGTGAATAAATGCCATCGCTGGACCTGAAGTCAGGTATGCCACATGATACGGATACTCCCGCACCTGTTAGAACAATAACGTTGTTGCATTTTTGGAGCAGCTGGATAACATCATCAAATGTATTAATGTAGGACAATTTCTGTCGTCTGGGTGGTTCTGAAAGCATACTGGCCAATATCCTCCATAGTGTCATATCGGTAAGTTCAGGTGCTATGCGTTGAGCTGAAGTGGGTAAAAATTTGGATAATAATTCTCGGGGATTTGCTCCTGAATGAATTTGTTTTTGCACCCAATTAATGGGCCTTTGGTTTTTGGGTTTCCATTCCTTACCCGACATATCCGATAGACCACTAAGATCCGAAAAATCAGAATCTGATGACGACTCATCCGAGTCCTCTAGATTTTCATCATTTGCATCGTCTTCATGATGCCTGGATATAATTCGGTTATTACTTGAGTTATCATTTTCATCAGTTTGATAACTATCTTCTTCTTCCTCTTCCTCATCAACATCTCGATCATTGCAGTCTTGTTCACTTATGGTCTCTTCTGAGCAGTCCTTGTTATCTATAGATAATATATCATGCTGGCAGACCACTGCATTTGTTGTAACAGCAATAGATGTTTGCAAATTGTGTTCGGATGGCGCAATACTCAGTGTTTTGTTTATTTCATAGTTTGTTTTGCTATCTTCTTCGCTAGTTACACTAAGATTTGCTGTGTTTAAAATTTCGGCGCCAAAATTGAAATTTTGTTTATTATGTGCTGTCAACTCTTCGACGCAAGTAAAAAATTCAGTTTGCTCTTGCAGTTTAACTGGAAGCACGTCGTCACTTAATTTAGGCAAACCTTTGCCTTTTATACATGGCTGATCATAGTTTTCCATCATTATGTAGAAAACAAAGCAACAGTCTCCCGATGTCAATTTAATAATAGGGCAATTGGATAATACTAGAATTTTATTAAGTTCGCTTTCCCTTTCGCTCGTGCTGAAATTGTAAACACTTCTCTCTGTCTCTAACGTTTAACTACAGTTATTTAGTTTTATGACTTTCTACCGTGTTTCGTTGATACACACAAAATTTTTTTCTCGCCTCGGCTATTGCAAAAATTTCCACCCAACTCTGTGATTTTTTTCTTAACATATATTTTTCGGCATATAATTAAATTTTAATATAAATATTTTTAGAAAATTGTTTAGTATTAATATTTCTTATTTCTTCGTACTTCTCGCGTATTTTTTTAGAGAAATTTTGTGAAAAAACAGCCGTGAGCCGATGTATATTCACAAGTAATGACGTGAAAAAAAATGGCCGTCACAAACAGGGTTGTATATTTTATGTGCTGACAAAAATGGGGCATATTTTGAATAGAGTATTATATAACAGTTGAAAGGAATTAAAAGCGAAAACAATAATAACAATACCAATAATCTATCGCTTTTAGGCAAATAAAATAAATCCAAGCGAATTGATAAACTTGATGGTATTGTGTATTTGGAAAGTTATCTTGATCATATAACATTAAAGAGATACAAACATTAAGATCTCTATGGCATAGTTATGGCTTTTTATTTTTAAGCAAGCCGCTATGTATTTTGAATGCAATTATTTTAATATACACAAAATCTGTTGAATCAGTTAACGTCTACGAGATGTACTTCCAGAATTTTCAATGAATTTTTAAAAATGAATAATCAAAGTTTTCTTCCTATTTTTTATAGAAAATCGATAAGAATCTTTATGTACGCAGTTTTCGCATGTCAGGCGAAATTAAATTTATTAAAACGTTTGAAATACTACAAATGCAAACTAAGTTTTTTGTGCGCATTTAAGTGCCAAGTGTTCAAGTATTAAGTTTTCGGTCATTAAATTCAATAATAAATTGTTTATATTAATTTATTACATTACTTTTGCATATATACCGCTTAATCGTGCGAGAGGAACGAGTGTACGTCTTAATACAATGCATTACGGACACGTTAAGGAACCCATCAATATTGTAACGTAGGGGGACGTAATTCAAGGGATTTCTTATTTGTGGTAATCATATTTTTTCTCTAAATACATGTATAACTTCTAACATTGGCAACATTGCTGCTCTTGTCTCTAGCGAAAAAAGGCAAGACAGAAAATTTTTAGCAAGTTTAACAATTTTCTTTTATTTATAAATTTAATTTTTTATTTAACGAAGTGTTAAATATTACGCCGCTGCATATATATCTAACTGTGTATTTACGTGTACATAAAGCAATATAATCAGAAAAACAAATTTGAAGAAAATTTGTCTATTCTGACGAAAGTATGGAAAATTTGGATTTATATGAAATTCTTGGCGTTACAAAAAACTCAACAGATGCAGAAATAAAAAAGGTAAAAATATGTTTGAAAAGCTTTTATTAAAAATGCAAGAATAATTGTTGAAAATACAACAAATGGCTCTGCAAAAATTACGTTAATTGATCGCAGCTTCTTAACAATGTTGTTGTTTTTATTGTTGCAAATAATTCATGTGTGAAAATGTATAGATTACTTTTTTTGCAATTGTATTTAAGGTGCGATTTGTTTTGTTTTCTTTTCTCCCTTGCAATATAAAATCTGGTAATGCTGTCTCAATAAACAATGCTTTGATATTTACATTCTTATTGATAATTTTTTTTGTTATTGTAATTAGAATTACCGTAAATTGGCTAAAGAATTCCATCCGGATAAAAATCCAAATGCTGGTGACAAATTTAAAGAAATTTCTTTCGCTTATGAAGTTCTTTCGGATCCGGAAAAACGTAAAGTGTATGATCGTCATGGTATTAAGGGTTTGCAGGAAGGTGCCGATGGTTTTTCTGACGCCGGTGAATTTTTTGCCCAGTGGTTTCCGTTTAGTAACCTAGGCGGACATTCTCGTGAAGGTCGAGGGAAAGTTGGTCAAATTGTAATAAAATTGGAAGTTACTCTGGAGGAAATCTATAACGGTAACATAGCTAAAACGATTGAATATAAACGCACTTCGTTTTGTTCCGAATGTCACGGAGATGGTGGCCCCAAGGAGGCTCAACAGAAATGCACTCAATGTAATGGTGTCGGTCGTATGGCAAGTTATGCATTTATGGGTTTAACAGCTGTAGAGACTGTAAGCGAAAATATATGATAAGGTTAATTTCGAAACGAAACGAAAAACGAAAGAAAATATTAATTTCAGATATGTTCGGTTTGTCATGGGCGTGGTAATGTTATAGCTGAAAATCTTCAATGTGGTACGTGTCATGGAAATGGTTTGGTCGAAGAATTGGCTAAACGTGAAATTACTGTCGAAAAGGGTGCACCGCATATGCTGAAAATACCGTTTCCTTCGGAGGGTCATCAAGGCTTGCAGGGCTCCCGCGGTGATTTAATAGTGGTACTTATACAAACTGAACACACACTGTTTCAGCGACGGCACAATGATCTCATAATGCGTAATATACACGTTAACCTTACTCAGGCTTTATGTGGATTTGTGCATTGTTTCAAGCATTTGGATGGCCGACAAATATGCGTAGCAACCCGTCCGGGTGAAGTAATACGTCACGAGGAATTAAAAATGATACCTGGTGAAGGTATGCCGTTGCGTAATAATCCCTTCGACCGTGGTGATTTGTTAATACATTTTATGGTGGATTTTCCGGAAAACGGCTTCGCCACATCCGAACAGTTAGAAATGCTAGAAACTCTACTGCCACCAAGAGAACCTTTCACTATGCCAGAAGAGGCCGAAGAAGTTTTATTAGTTGATGTACAACCAAGAGCCGAGGATAGCCGCGGTGCTCATGGCGGCGGTCACGAAGATGACGATGAGTTTGATGGTAACACTCATTTCGAAAGAGTTCAATGTCAAACCGGTTAAATAAAATAATAATAAAAAAAAAATACAATATTGTACAACGTAAACAATAACACTAGAAAAACATTATGGCAAAGCTTAAGATGTTTAGTTGTATTAAAACGAAAAATTAAAAATTCCGTGTAGTGTAGTTAACAAATAAATTCACAAAAAGGAGAAAAAAAACCAAGTGAATAATAATTGGCGTAATTATACTTAAATAAAAATTGAAAAAAAAAAAAAAAAAAATACTACAAGAAAAGCTTTAAGCTTTTTACAAAAAAAATTGAATTTCTATGTTTATGTTTTGCTTATACACCAAAATAAAAATTATAAAAATTAATTTAGTTATACTTTATTTTATATGAAATCTTTAAATTAAATTAATTTAGTTCTTTGAAAATTACGAAACTCTTATTATTTTCAAGCTTTTCGAATTTTTACACATTTTTTTAATATATCTTATTTATTTATTTATTTACGTATCACTTTAATAACTGAAAGCATAATTAAGAACAACAAACAAAAGAATATAACAAAACTGTGAACTAAAAACATTGCTAATAACATATATGGTTTTATTTTTATTTACATTAATTTATTCATTTATTTCATTGTTGTTATCGTTCGATATTTTGTTTTTACTTTTGCGGTTTTCCACTTTCGTTTAATGTATCGAAAATACAGTCTCAACCCGCGTATTTGAGAAGTCAAGTAGCGAGTCGTCTTATTTGCAAGATTGCGTTTGAACAAGCAGCAGCTTGCTCGCACTTTTCCGATCGAAATCCTTGAAAAAATAATTATTGTTATAGAATGTTCAGCAAAGAGAAGAATTGTTCCAGACTACATGGTTTACTAATAAGTATAGCAATCTAAGCCAGCTATTTAATAGTTTAGGATATTGTGCACCACAAGGCAGAAGGGAGAAAATTGATCAAACGGACCACTAAACGAATCTAATAATTTAGATTCGAGTAAAATGAAAAATGGCAAAAATTGGTTACGTACAACGAGCTCGTGCACAACATGTCGGCATTTAGTAAATGTATTAAAAGTAGTATCAAATATGATATAGATAACTGTACTGGGTTGATCATTACGCTTGACGAGTCTACGGTTGTCTAAGGTCAACTAAGGTCTCTTCGTCAATTATAAGAGATAAATTATAGCACTTTTCTTCTTAGATAAGCGACCCGTGGTATCTATGAGAAGTAATTGCGTAACCACCTGGATAAACTTGGTTGGAACTAATACACCGTAAGACTATAGCTCGCATGTTTCAATACAAGAACGTATTATTCTGATATTTCCAACAACAAATTTCAAATAAGTGCCAAGACTCAGAACAAGTTCAAAAGAACTTTTAGAAGATTCGCCATCTTTCACAAACTGGCAGCAGGCTGTGTCCCAGCTTACAATGGTTTGAATCGATTCATCGAATTACTTCCACGGTTTTAACTGAAAAAGGTTTACCACTACTTGCACCGAAAGAAAGATGTGATATCAAGCTAACTATTAACAAAGAAGACAATTTAAACAACCCGCGATATATGTAATCAATTTGTTAAATTTTATTTTTTCTTTTTGTTTAAAAGGTTTCAATTTTTTCGCCATTTTCTTTTCCAAATTTTATATATTTTATTTTTTGTTTCTGTATTTACTTTCCCCCCTCTTCTTTGCATTATTGGGCTACACATAGATCGAAAATATCACAAATATTCCGTTGTAAATAGAAGCCCAACTCGATAAGAACGCCATTCTCTTTTAACAGAGATGCGCGCGACTGTTACGCCGTCGAGTACCGCTAAACCAGATTGCAATCGTATCGTATCGCTTTTATCTTTCGTATCGTACGATAGCGCGTAAACTGGCCCCAGAGTGTATTGATTTATTCGAGGTCTTTTTATTTGTTAGTTTTTAAATTAAGATGAAAAGTGGCCACAAGATTTTATGTTCTTCGAAACTTCAGGTCTTTATCAATGACCGGTTATCGATCGCTTCCAATACCAAGGAATAACAATGTATTAGAGTTATATAGAAAGTCACATATCATACAATTTTTAGTTGGTCACTTTTGATATCGAAAAATCAAACGATAACAAAACAACAGCAGTCGGTATGTGTCCAATAACGTGTGACGTAACGTTTAAATTTTTTCAATATCGCAGGCAAAATCGATTTATCTATGCAGGGCTAATCCGTACCCCTGTTATTATAACGGATTCTGACCTGACGGGCGCTGCTGGATAGAACTTTTACCGCATACCGAAGAACTACGCACTATTTGCATATAGCAACCCTTGAGTCGTGAGTGGCCCGTGAGTAGGCGGCTGAGAGGGCATAGACTCATCACGTGAGTCCACTGGCAATGCCGAGGATGCACGAGTTGACATACCTATCAAATAAGATGTTAATTGGCACGTCTGGGGACTTTAAGGACTGGCCACGTTGCCGCCTCGAGAAGTTGCAATATTTACCCGATTGCTTACAGTTTTAAATCAACTGTTTGTCCCAACAAGCCATACATAATACAAATATGAGATACTATACACATGCCACATATTTTTTGGTTTAAAATTATAAAAAATGTATTTGTCGATGCAAAAAAGGACCTCATTGTTTCCTAAAAAAGGAAATTCCTTGAAATGTCGACATCAAATGAAGACTCGCGGTGCTTTAGCTTTCGACGTCGTAAAGTAAAGAACTCTTATGTAGTTACCGGTTAAAGAAGAGCTTAAGAACACTTTGAAGGAAATTCATCAAGTAAAAGAGTTAACGAAAATATCATAAGAAAAACTGGTGTTGGTGATTTGTTTCCAAAATGCATAGAAGCATTTGCTTAAGGCAAACATAATCGAATTGCGAAAGTCGAACGGGGAAGTCTATGAGACGCATTGAAACGTTGTAAATAATTTTGTTGTGAATGGGTCATCAGATGGACAGACGGACACACTTAGGTGTATTCCGTATTTGACACTGGTCAAGAATGTATGTCCTTTATGGGGTTTTCTGCCAGGTGTTGCAAAGGTTTTGACAGAAAAATGAAAATTTTACGCACAATAAGATTAAGTAGGCGTAGTCTATTCCCCTCATTTTTGTTTGTTATAGCATCGTCTGCAGAGTATATGTTCAAGTTTTTGTAGGCTTATCTGCCTTAATTTGTGAGTAATGAGCAAAAACCAAATTTTAGGATGGTATGTGGAGGTGTTCTCCATTTACGTGGTACTCGAGGCATGTCCTTCTACGGAATTAATTCATCTTCGATACCAATCTGCGTGTAAGATCTTCCAAAGCTTTCGTAAAATTTGTTATATTAATTTTTACCGCCATGAGAATGTTTATTATTGACGGACAGATGGACATATTTAGATCGATTTACAATTTGGTCATTCTCTCTGACTAGAAAATTTATATTTATGAAAGGTAAAAAAAATATTGTTAAGCATTGGGAAGAATGATGTTAAGATAATTAATAAGAGACATACATCAGAATTTTTTCGTCTTGCGCAAAATTCGTCGCTTACGTCGTTACGTATATTTTGTTTTTTGTTTCCGTTGTTGGATTTCCACTTTCTTTACATTGTTATACTCTACACCACTTGCGGTACAGGGTATATTAAGTTAGTGCGGACGTACGGAACGCCTAGGATGGTTTAAGATAGAAGCACTTTTTATTATACCGATCGATTCAGAGATCATTTCTTAAATAGATCTAAGCCTGTCTGTCCGTCTGATGTCTGTCCATGTATTTTGGTATTCGAGCCGCAGGTCCTAATTTTTGAGATATTTTGGTGAAATTTAGTAGAGTGACGTGTTTTGACCCAGGAACGAGCGCTATTGAATATCGCATCAGTTCACTTTTTCGACCGCTCCCCATATATCGTCCTGTCCTAAAAAGTTGTTATAAGGAAAAAAGTTGCAATTTTCAAAATTTCTCGGCAAAAGTGGCCAAATAGTAGTATTCGGCATTCTAAACTGGTATGAAAACTTTGGACCGGCTGGGGCACTTGAACCCCTTCTCATATAACTAAAACTGAAATTGATGCGCCAAAAAGGTATAATTTTCAATGATTCTTCATGAGAATTATATCATAATAGTAGCTTAACATAAAAAAATTAACTCTACCAAACCAGGACCATCTCTGCCTATTTTTTGGATGCTACTTTAATAAGGATTTTAACGAAAATTGATTCTTTAGAGAGCAGAAGAGTCTAAGTTTCAATGTGTGATGGTGAAAATTGACCCTTAATAGTAATTTAAGAGAAAAAACCATTTGGATCATCTATGCCAACTTTTGAATTCTGCCCTAGGTAGGGATTTCACCAAATTTGTTGTTTTTTATAGTTAATGTGTACACTCTGGTGCCTTATTATCGAAACGAGTGAATAACTATCCCAGGCGAAGTGGTATAGGGTGTGTAAAGATATGCATTGCCCGACTAGACTGGTCTTACTGGTTTCATTGGTCACTACGGCACTTGTTACTATTGTGTGTTGCCAGGCAGTTTTTGTTAATTTCAAATCACATGTGGTGGCGAGTCGAAAACACTGAAGGTCGGTGTTTTCTTTACAACTCACATTCAAATTGCATCCAATTTTATCTACGATTTATTCAAAACTATCTTTAGGTCTTTTTAATGCTTTATTCATTCATTGCTTTATTCATTCAGCATCGATGATAGCAGCGAAAATGGTAATGAGAATATCATTATATTAAATGAAAACGATTATCGTCCCTACAGATGAAAGTCGTTTATAAATTGCATAATGAGCCGATTCGTAAAATATAGTTACGAAGCTTCTTACTTATGAGTTTGAAGTGCACACAAGACATATGCTTATCTGCCATAAAATCGAGAAAAACTGATGGAAATTAACTGCATTCCATAGCAGATATCTTTCTCTTTGGTTCCATTGCGTGTATAAAAGAGATTACGAATATGTATACAAATTGTTATTACAGTCACGTGCAAGTTTGCAAACAAACAGTAACGTGCCGTAGACTGCAAGTGGTTTGCAATGTTACTATACTTTGCAAACGCGAATACGCGGATTGCGGCGAACATTAGTTTTTGGAGTTTTTACTCTCAAAAAAAGAAGTTGTCTTTAAATTTTTATTACAGATTTGCAATGAGAAAGAGTTAGTTTATGTCAATAAAGGCGGTCTCTGATTTCGGTAGCTGCGAAGGCACTGATTTGGAAAGTAGTAACAAGTAACATGGAAAGTTTTTGTCCTTAAAACGAATGCAAGGAACGTGCTATTTATAGCTGTTGACGTCGGGTAAATTCAATGGTAGATCACTGAAGGATGAGGGATACATTCATTTTGTGAAAACGTTTGCAATGCATAGAAACCAACTCCAGAGACCGCGCATGAGCATCAAATTCTGAATTGTTTTAAGCAGGTCCGTCTGTCCCTTTGCGCAATGTCTGTTGTATCGACTATCGTTAGCGACTTCAAATTTGGCAGAAACATTGGAAGTTGTTGCAACCAGCTTGGTATCGAAATCGGTCGAAGGATAGACCTGCAGTACTACGTAAATTGAGAATACCTTTGCTTTTCAAAAGTAATAAAAAATGGGTTTTTTGCTCGTTACTCATAAACTACACCAAATAAACCTAGAAAAATTTGAACGTATGGTAAGTATATGAAATCTTGGCCAGTTCCAAATCCGAAATGAATCTAAGCATGTCTGTCCATTCGTGTTCGATCAAGTGTACGCCATTTTACGTGACGAAAGACGTGACATAAGATCGTTGGCTTGGTTGACAATTTAAGTTCAGGATGGTTTGTCAATTAAGCGGTGTTTGAAGCGAAGGAGTAATTAGCTATGAACTGAAGTTAAAATGCTCTGGTTTGGCTCATAAAAGATGGGGAACGCCACCCAAGTTTCATTCTCTTTGTAAACTCACTTCATTCTCCCTATAAACACGTATGACGGGACGTCAGTCGTTCGGTCAATATTCGCAAAAGCTAAGCTTACCATTCGGGAATAGTCCAAGGAGTTATTTACCGTGCATGATACAAGCGGAGGTCATCTGCAAGAAACACAAGTTAATTATATGTGAGTAGAGATTGATTTGACTCTTGAAGCCCAGCTTAGGCTTTTGAGTGTTGTGTTGAAGATAAGGAGAATGACGAGCGATTTAATAAGACGTCATTTTTTCTTTCTTCGCTCTTCCTCACGCTCTTGTCTTGGAAGCGCTTCGATTATTTTCCAATCATCGTTATTCTAAATTTTCAATTAATCGGTTTATTAATGATTTTCATCGCACCATTGGTGTTATTGGTTTTCGAAGAGAGCCATATATGAATGCGAGCAATTCAATTAATATCGATGGAGGAGAAAACTTGCTCACATTGAATGTGCCATTAATGCTGTTTTAGGCCTGTTGTTATTGCAACATTGACCTTAGCTACCACTCAATGATGACATCAAGTTATGCGCATAAAGTTTAGAACCAAACTTTTAAGCATAGCTTGCACTTAATTATTATAAAATCTAGTCAAGTTGACGATTGCACTTGCAATTATTTTAAATACTTGAATAAAAAATAAAAAATAAAAAATAAATAATAACCGTAAGCACACAATCAAATTAAATCAAAGTCATTCGCTGAGCATGCGTAACAATCTGTTGGTGATTTATATACTTTACTGCTGACTATTTTTTTTTTTTTTCGTGCATTTTATTTTCTCCAGACAAAAAACTTGTAGATAAAAACCAGTCTTGTGAGAGAGAAGGGTGTCACATTCGCATACGTTTCAACGATTTAAATGCTTAAACGCTGTTGCTAATGTTGTGGTTGTTGTTGTGATTGCTGTTGTCATTGTTGACGCCTCCTTCATTGTCGCTAAGCATCGCGCATACTTGCAGTTTACTTTTGTAATTTTCCAGAATCAGGTCAAGGTTATAAGACCATAAAAATCGGTACAAAAATTCCTTGATTTTAATTTACACTAAGCGAAAAACAAACAAACAACAATTACAACAACAACAACGAATACAAATATTATAGAATGCAGTGTTAATACGCTATTATCTAATCAAAGGCATTTGCAAAATTACCCGGGGGCGAGAAGAATAAAATTTTGCAAGATTGCTGCGCGCTATTTGCCGTGCATCTCGACAGATTTACTTCTGGACGTCGCCCTCTGAATTGATTTTTTTTTGGGAATATTTGCGAGCCGTGTACCTAAAAGCGAAAATGAAAATTGTGTTGGTTAAGCATGTACTTTCTGATACATCGTGAACTAGGATCGCGTAGATTTGAAGGACGCGAAACTTTTTGAAAATATGAAATGATGACGAAATGTAAACGGAAAGTATTGAGCATTTTCTTTTTTATACGTATTAGGTATCTACGCAGCGGACGGTCTCTGTACACGTAACACGGTGATGGTCAGAAAGAAGTGGTGAGAGAGATACAGAGAGTGATCGCAGTTGGGGTAGCGTGTGCTCGATCGATGAGCGTTCACTGCAGCTGTAATCAAATGCCAATCATACTGAAAGTGTGGTCTACTGCACTGAGGAATCCCTTCTTAACTACTTGGCTAAGCGGTTAGTCAATTGTCAACCTAAGACGGAAGTCTTTTCTTTTGCTAAACAAGGCCACGACATATGAAGCGAAAGCAAGCAAAAGGAACGGAAGGAATAAAAACGAATCGAACAAGAGCAAGAAAAATATAAACAAGAAAGCTTCGTTAGTGCTCATCATTAGACAGCCATCGTCTTGAAGATGATTGCTTGCAAAATAGCAGTCCTTTTATTCACACCACTTTTTTATACTCGAAATAATGAAAAAGATCGGAAATCGTGCATTCATTAAAGATTGCTTCTTGAAGGGCCAAAAATAACGCATTCTCCATCGAAAACACCTATTCTCGATAGTCTACTATTAATATTAGATAAAGCCGTACGGACTTGTGTGTTACAATGGGAAATTCGCATGAATTAAAGTTCGCGTTGCTACCTGTGCTACGACTTTACTCTACGAGTTACTTGTTTGCAAAACTGGAAAGGATGCTTCAGAAGAAAAGATTTGGATCGAACGATGAGGTCATCACGGAAAATGAAATGTATTTTGCAAGTATTGGAAAATTATTCTATAGAAATCGTAAGGAAGGGGTTAGAGAACCGTTGTATTGATTGTAACACTTTCGGAAGAGACTACGCGGACGAAGAAATCCAAATTTCGCTAACAAAAACATTTTTTTTCTTTTTTACACCCACCACTGAGGGATGTGGGGTATCTTCATTCTGTCCTAATGTGTACAATACCCAAAAGGAATTTTCAACGACCCTATAAAATATATATATCCTTGATCAATATGAAATTCAGAATTGATTAAGCCATGTCTGTCCGTCTGAGTCCGTACCGTGTGTGTTCTTGACACTCTCGCGGATATCGAATTCAAATTTGGCAGTAAAATTGGCTGTCTTTGCACACAGGTTGTTATTGGCCCAGACTGGCCAGAGCGCAAACCCTCAGTGAAGCGTAAACCGAACGCAAGTCCGTTTTAATGAACAAATATTTGTAGGTTTTTGCTCACTATTAACAAATTAATGAAATTTTCTTTCTACTTATTTGCAAAAATGGAAAACATTGGCCATGCCCACACCAAGTTATAAGGGCCCGAATTTTCTTTTTTTCATTTTTTTGAAGTTTTGATCTAATTAAGGCAAACAAGACAGAATGTTTAAAACTATTTTGTACATTCCTGTAGTGACGACATATTATTATATTATAAGGCAAGTGTGTTAATTCTAAATTGGTTATGGTGGGTGTCAAGACGTAGTGGATTAATTTTTTCTTTACAACATAATCAAAACATTCGGTTTCACGCAATATTATCGAATTATGCTCTGCATTACATAGTTTTCTAGTGTGAGCTATCTGGGCATTTAAGCCCATAAATAGAACAACGTTGCGTGTACAACAGGCTGGCGATGATACTCATTAGACCTTCTGTGCGGTAATCAGAATTGTACACCACATAACCATAAGATATTTAGAGTAGCTTGCATAGTAAATCCACTCCTCTTGTCGTAAACCGAGGAATTGATTACGTAAATTCGATTATAATGATGAAATCACTCCCACACTTATCAATGAAAAACTAACGCATTCTTCTTTGTGGTCTTGATATGGCTAAAATCGCTACTTAGATTTGGACCAACAGTGTAAGTAGTATTTCATAAAATTGTGTAAGGTCTCAGTCATATTGCGCTGCTTATTTTCTTAATGCTCGTGTTTATATCTCAAAATTAACTCAGCCACCCCAATAACAACACCTGTAGGCACACACACTTCGTAGGTTATCAGAGAGAACGGATTTGACAAGAGTTTCGCTGTTAAAAACCAACACTGGTTAAGAGAATGAATTTATTATGAAAATAAATCAAACTAAAATATAGAGAAAAAGGTGAAGACTTCGTATTCTCTAAATTGCTTTCGTACGTACAGTACGTTCTCTTCTTGTCTTGTGTTATTGACAGTTGATAGCAGAGAGAGTGCATAAAAAGAATTCTGTTAAAGAAAGGAAAAATGTTTAACTTTTATGACTAAAAGAGATTTCACTTCAGGCAGTTTGTCCAAAACTTTCAGACAAATACTGCAAAACGGGATATTTGCAAAGTCCTATGGATGACGCTTTTGAAATTCGCCGGTATCAGGGTAAACTGTATGGTGCAGAATATAGTAAAAACGAAAATAAGTCTAACGTTAAGAGGAGTAGTATCTGATAAGATTGGGAGGATAATAAAGATTCGTTTACGATGACTAATGGACTTTAATACCAGAACTATCGATCTTTTGCATAAGCTTCAAACGAAAAGCTATTCCTTAAGGTATGGAAACTTTGTTGGCATTATTTGAGGTTGCTTCAGCTTCTTCTATATTGTGGATGTCCATATAAGCGGGTCATCAATTTATCAAGGAATTTTTGTGGCAAATTTGAGCGTATTATCTCCACTTTTGCGACTGTGGCGATTTCACAAAAAAAGTGGGTTGTAACAATCACTTTTGGTAGAAATAGGTTTATGGCAAACACTACAACAGGTAGGAAGAAAATTGATTACTGATATTCGAAGGTCTTTTCGTTTAAGTAAAAGTAGCCAACAAAGTTCTAGAATATTACCTAACTATAACTATAACTATTTTCTTCGAGATTGAAAATTGAAAAGGATCAAAATGATGTACCCCAGGGCTGTACTAGGGTTAAGGTAAAGTTCATGCAAAATCGAAACTCCTGGCCTGACATATGTAGACTTTGCTGATCGGAAAAATACACAGTTTCAGTTGGGCAGGTTGGGATGAGGGATGGGTTTTTGATATTTTGAGTATATACTCATTCCTTTATTCTTCGCATTTGCAAAGAAATTATAATGCATAGGCCTGAAGTACATTGTAGGAAGCAACGGTGCGCAGCATCTCAAGCATGTCACGGAAAATTGTATAAAATAAAATTAAATACATGTGTATGTGAAAATACCGCTTATATAAATCATTTCTATAATTTTGTTGACTGAAAACATAGGAGTAGGGAAATTGTTTGCCGAAATTTACTAAAACGTCTTATCAACATAAAATTTGGAAACCTTCAATGCGACTGAACGGATTACAAGAAAACATTCGCGATAGCGTCTTTGGGTTGTTTTCGTATACATACGCATGAAAGTATACCCTGGCGTATGTGCACTTAAAATACAGAAGTGTATGTGGTCTTGCTTTACGAGCATTTGACAAAGTCTGACGTCATATAAGAAATAATTAACAGAATTTTCGCCAACATACCAACCAATGAGAGTGAAGAAGCAAGAAGTCGGAGGGCAGGTAAAGCAATAAGTTAAGAGAGCATTAAAAAGATAACAAAGTTTGCGAACTCCCTTTTATATTAAAAATAATCTTATGGGCTGAACACATGGAGTACAAATGCATGGCGCATGGTTGCAATGATGCAATATATCCAACAGGTTGAATGTATGATTTTTTTTGTAGTATGCAAATGAGGGCAGAAAAATTAAAATGTTGCCTGCGACATACGAAACTAAAAGGAAAATTTAAGTTTATCTTTGCCAAAATGTCTTACGACAGTTGTGTTGAAAAGATCTCTTAGTTAAAAATTAATGAGTGAAGAAAATACTTAAACTTTTCAACTCTTGGACTACGGACTTGGCTTTTATAAGCTTTGTTTTTACAATGCAAATAAATAAATAAACTGAAATAGAAACGAGGAAACGTATTTTTTATTCGCAATCGTTCGCAATAGAAAAAACAGGAAAGAAAACATTGAGAAGCGTACCGCTACAATAAAAATCTTTCTTAAAGAAGAGACTGTTTATGTTATCAGGGACATCGACATGTACGCAATCAAGGTATTGCGTTTCAATATAACTCAATTGAACTCACACTCAATAAAACAATATCCAAACCATTTTCGATAGCGTTCGCCCTCAGGCCATTGCGTTTTCTTTTTAAAAATTCTTGAGCTCTCCTGCTTTATTATCGCTCTTCCATAAAGACCTGTTAACAACACACCGGAATGAGAGAGTTGCTGCAAACATAAGAGTAATTTATTTACATATCTCCCCTTTTTCTCCATGATTTTTAATTGATTTATTTTCATAAATGAGTAATACGTTCGTTCTCTTCGCTGTTACTCGTTGGTTATGACAAAGTTATTGAAGTTGTATTCCGCACAAAGGGAAGAAATGTTATCTTCACAGATTTATTGATTACGTGTGCTTTTGCAAAGAAATACATTTTAACAAATTGTTTTGTTTATCAGGTAATGAGTCGAAGCTTTCATAGAGTATTGATCCACAAGAGAAGGATTATGTTCGGCAAGTCTCTAATCTTTTAGCGCTAACCAGACACACTTAAGAAAGTCCGCCTCAAAACGGCTGCTATGGTAAGACTTGTGCTCAAATTTTCACCACTGGGAACCCAGGAACCCCATTGCAATGGTAACAATGCTTAAAAAACCGCGGTTCCAAAACTCAGAAATTGAAATGCGCTTTCGCGTCGGCTATGTGTCGACATTGTGTTTCTTATCTCATCTCTTAGGTAGCCATAGACTCGACGTTAGGTTGCTTGCTTGGTAAAAAATACTTAGCTGTGTGGATCAACATGAGCAGTCCGTGAATAGGTAAGAATCGCGACCAGAAAGTCAGTGTTCGCGGGTTTACATCTCAGTGCGGTAGAGTGAATTGTGGTCGTAGCTATAGTGAGTGCTTAAATTTCTTACTTTAACAGGGTAGACTAGACGTACTACTCATGCCCATTAACAAGAGGTAAATTGGTTTCCTCAGAAAGTTGCAATGTTTTGAAATTTTTATCCGTCATCGACGGACAACAAATTGTTACTTAATTAATGCAATTCATTCGGTTATTAGTTAAGATCAGTTAAGGTTGAAGAAGAGCTTTGCCAATAAGACTATGAAGTCTTCCGGCACACATAAGAGAGGGAGAGAGAGAGAGAGAGAGAGATGATGATGAAGGATGTTCACACCGACCTGCACGGCTAATTGGATACTAGCCCGCTCGAATACAGAAACGTATTGTGGTTTTTTAAAGTTCATTTCGGTTAGGCGTCAAAAGTACCGCAACCTCATTCGGGTATTCCTATAACACCTGTAAATGCCTTATATTTGATCACACAAAAATTGTAGCTTATGTATTAAATATGCTTTAAATAAACAAAGCAAATATAAAAATTTTGATCTTACGAAGACTTAATATAACCAAAGCTATGTAATATTTATGTAGCCTTAGAAAATGCATACGCAACGCATATCTAAAGGTAAGTATTTTGTAGATGCCTGTGTTGGTGGGTACCAAAAGCCGAAGTTGTATTTTTCGCATTGTTAACAATGCAAGGAATACTTGTATTCAAGTAAAACCGCCTTTTGTTAAAGGAAATCCCTCGAGTGTTTCAGAATACGTAAACAAAACTTTGGTATGCGAATTTCAATACAAATAAACGTAAAGAATTCCCTTTGAACTTTGTGGAGTATTTCTCTAAGTTTTAAAAAAAACTTAAGTTTATGTTCTATAAAACCACATTTCTACTTGTGAAAAACATAATAACAAATCCAGTCTCCTTTCGCACATAAATAACAAAAAATGTCCTATATATCACAAAATGTGTTATTTTTTGCCTTTCTCCACATTTCCATCATAGAAGCAGCATTTGCTTTACGAGAGTGCTGTCCTTTCATAATGTTATTATTCATATAAATAAACATTTGTTGAATACACAATCACATACGTGGACTGTTGTGATCAAGTGGTCAATCATTTTTAGGTTACATCAACAGGGCGAAAACAAATTTTGGCAACATTACAGATTGACTGTCACGTTCACAAGATATGCCCTAAGGGGCTACTTGGTGCTATTGTGCACTGATATCTCGATCTTAATAAAATCTGTGGGCTAACTATACGCTTTCGTCAAACCAACAGCATTATACTTAGGCGTACTTTTCGCGGAATTTATGTCTTGGTTTTTTCTTAATGTCGAATCAGTCAGGGAACTGCACCTGCACTTGTAACGCTGAAGTGGTGAGAGAGAGAGAGAGAGAATGAGAGAGGGAGAGAAGGAAAGAGGGAGAATCAGGCTGATATCGAATTAATTTCCCTGAGAAATTTTTTTTAAAATAGCTTTCTGGACGTAGCAGACAACTGAAAATGCTTCCTTCTTAATCAAAAGACTATCTGCTTTCATTTAGGTGTATGGAGTCAAGCAGATGAAAGAATAGAATAAGCATCTAGGGAAGTTTACAGAACCATAACAGCTTTTGTGACGATAACATAACGTAAACTTGATTGACAAATGATATGAACGCATGCGGTGCAGGGCATCATTTACGTCACCTATAAAAACTATGCTCGAAATGCGCATAGTGCTTCACCTTATAACAGTTTATTATGTAGCATCAGTAGAATGTGCCCGTGAAACGCAACCGTATTTCTCTTACATTCCCTTAACTCATTTTCTTGATCTGGCTTGGAAGCTACGAGTCTCACTGTCACCTTATAAAAACTAATTGTTATTGATAGCTAGCTCTTCGTTCATTTCCTTCTTAGTTACGTCAATAAATGTTATTTTTGAATCGCCAGCTTTGTTCTTCTTCACTTCACTTCAATGTTCTTAGCCTTTCTGGCCTAGTTCTTCTAGAATCTTTGTTTTCACACAACTTGGCTGGTGTACATATACATTAATCCGTTCAGAATCGTTTGCCGAAATCGGAATTATATCCATAATTCACCCTCGGTATAGGATTCCTTAAATTCTATCAAATCAATTATTCTTAATGTGCACATCTTGCCTATGTCGCATCTAAATTAAGTTTTAATCTTTAGAGCTTAGTGCGGTTCGCTAATCCAACTTAATATGTTCACTATTATCGGTTGCCAAGCTCTTATCAGTTTGCATTGGCTTAGTGTTTCAATTCTAGCTCGCATCTGTATCGGTTGTCACATTTTCTCTGAGTCAGATGTGCACATGGTTTGCATAACTTACACCACTTGTGATAAACTTTGTGAGGATGCATGCAATACTCAGGAGAACTTGAGATTGAGATTTTATTATACCAGTGAATGAAACTCATTTTGAAGCGATCTAAGCTTTTGCGTCCGGCTGTACGTCTGTCTTTTTGTCTGGCGAGCAATGAGACCGCGATGTTGAGCCGGTTCGAATCGTATGGCTGCCATTTTCCCTTCTTTTGGGGTTTCGTCCTCGAACGTTCTTTGTCATTGACATCGAACTCACCACGTCTTTGCCGTTGAAAGCAAAACCGACAATTGGGATATGATGCAGCAGCATCACCACAAGCTTCTAACGGTATTTGGAGAGCTTCGGCAGCAGTTTTCTTAAAATCGAACAACAAAAGTAACAAATGTCGAAACTGCAACTTTGAGTGTCCCATGATTATTGTCTATGCACACTGAATAGCCCAATAATACTAAATGGAAAAATATTAGTTGAGGTAAAGAAAGATCGAAATTCTCGAAATCAAGCGTTGTGTACGTCGATACTTCGCTTTACTTCATCGAATTTTCACGAAAAGATGTCTTAGGTCATCGATGATTAGTTCATACGCGTGATGAGGTGGGGAGATTTTTCACTTAATGCCTCTTGCGAACATTAAACAACAAATTTTTGCTCGTCTATTTGTCGCCCATTTCCAAACGCAATGGTAGATGCATTAAGAGGCTTAGTGTAGTCTTATATAAGAGGCTTCCATACACCATCGCCACAACAAACAAACAAACAAAACAATGTTGCGATATTGCTTTTAATTATTTTATTCAAATAATTTAAGAATTTTTTTATGTGATTAGGAAATCTTTACTGCCAGATCAAAGAATTTCGATGCACATTACATGTGCGCATTAAGTTTCATTAGAGTTATTATGAAGAATTTTCCTTACGCGTTATTAATTTGAGCTTTTTGTCTGTTATCTTTTTAATTGTTTCTACCCGCAAATGTGATTTTCTGCGAAAATTAATGAAAATTTATCCAAAAATTAAGTGCATTTTCTTTTCAAAAGAAAAAGAATTACAATTAAAAAGAGAATATATTTCAGCTAATTCTAGACATAATCTTAATAATTAAGATATAAAAAGAAAAATGAGAAGAAATCTTTAATAAAAATTAGGTCATCGTTATTACTGCGTGTCTGCATTTTAAAAACGCAAATCAACACATGGTAGTGGTTTTTATTATTATTGTTGCTGTTGCTGTTGTTTTCTTGTTTTGCAATTCGACATAGTTTCCGAAGGAAAATAATATAAGAAACTTAGTCAGACAGACACGCATGCACACACACTGACTGTATGGCAAAACTACAAATAACTAAAAAGAAAAAAAAAAGAAAAGAAAAGAAAAGAAAAAACACTAAAACCGAACACCAGAATACTTGAAATACATAGAGACATCAACACATACTAATCCACAAGAAACAAATATTAGAAAATTACAAATAAACGCCATAATGATGCTCATACATACGTACTTGTACTCATAAATGCATATACACGCACATATTTATACACATACATATGCCCAGATAAGCATCAATACCAACAGAGAAAAAAAGCACATAACCAGCCTTTTTCATAGCCTCCACCATCAACTAATAGCAAAATGGCGCATTCAGTTAGTTAGACAGTTTGCAGCTTTTACACGCATTTAGTCAATGAATTTGCAAGCTTACGTAACTGGCGATTGTATCCACTCCGTATCCGTAGATATCATTTTCCGTGCACATGTTTGTTCGATTCGCATTTCTATTGAAAATATTTTTGGTTTCGCTTTGCAGATTTCCACTTCGTGCATATGTTCCGTTCATTTTCTCTCATCTTTGAACTGGACAAGGACTACAAAAGATTTGAAAAGCAAAGACAAAGGATCAGGTATTTCAAAAGCAAAGAGCTGAGGCAGTATCCCAGTCTGGCAAAAGGGAAGAATTTGTGTCAGAAGAACATCAGCTGGATACAAAACATAGAACGGATTAATTCAATAATAGCGAGTATAAGTAAACGTTGAAAGCATGGCTAGGAACCTAAAAATGTTACAACTGAGTGGATGTGGTGATCTAGAATGCAGGCGACCATCATAGGATTTGGTGGAAGAAGCGCCAGACACAAAGGTCGATGATGAGGTCGACAGCTTTGAAAGCGAATTTCTCATGTAGGGAAAAGCGAAATCATAAGCCTTAGGCTGTGGAAAAGAGATCAAACTAGACTTTGGCAATAAATGCGAAAGCTCAGGATAAGCGATATCGCTTAGGGGTTTGATTATGTAAAAGGGTGTTGCCTTGGAAAACAGGAAGAAAACTTAATCATACGGATAGCCGGGCAGAGCTATACTCTCCCACGTACCCCCACCCGCTTTTATTTTCCCCTTATTGTGTGCATTAGTCTATTTGTATACTGATTAAGTGCCGTTAAATTTCTTACTTGTTTTTCTCTACTTCTACTTGTACTTCTGCTACTTCCGATCGCGCTGCTCTTCCCTGTTAAAGGACTGGGTTTACTAAAGGTAACTTTTCCCTGTTGTTGTCGACTAGCTCTTCTTATGGCGGACTATCCGCATGCTGTGCCAGATGTACATAGGTTCTGCTTATTCCTATGCTTCTGTTTCAATATGAATTCCACATCTCTTACATACATTCTAGATATCGTGGCACAATTTCTGGTTACATTTCTTAAATATATTCCAGTTTTAATTCTATCACGCTTTATATCCTCTAGTGACGATAGGCTTTGAAGCATCCTATTAGGTCTTCGTTGTGGAACATAACAGCTGCACAGCCAAACTGCAATGTAGAAGGCTTTCAGTTTTTCCTTAGTGTCGCCCTGTTGGAGGTTCTCCAGGACATTATTTGCAGCGAGTGTTTAAAAAAATATTTGTATTTAACTCTGGGCAGTTTGTTAGAATAAGAAAGTGTGCCCCCGTTGTTCGTAATAATCGTTAACAAATTCATGCGAATGTCTATCGGAATGAGTGACAGAAATTCGTTGACTCTGTTCAAAAGCAGCTTTTCTACTTACAGTTTGCTGCTGATGTTTTTCTTTTTTAATTCTTTATTTTCTAATATAGTTCTACACAGTGTAGAGCAGCAGCAGTTTGGACGCAAAGCATTGTAAAGTCAAACAGTATGAAGGCAAACGATGTCGACAAGTGGGTGACGTTGCTTGCAAGATTAAATTAGAACAGAAATATATATACAACAAAAAGTAAAGCAGCAAGAATAAATTCAGTGTACTGTTACAGTGCATGAAATGCACAAATTTATTTATTATTTATTTTTTTTTTTTTTAGCAGGTCTATGTATGCGTTCGTACGCCTTTTAAGTAAGAAGAAAAAGAAAGAAAAAACACGAAAATGAGGTGGAGTGCAGGGCGTTCAATTGATATGCAATTTTGCAATGGCAACAGTTATCAACTTAAGAAGAGTAAGAAGACGTATGTGTAATGAATGGAAAAAGAAAAAAAAAAAAAAGATTTTGTTTTTCGAAATCAACAATAGCGAGCAGACGCATACATACATAGTGCATACATGCAGGGATTGTGTAGAGTTTTTCTCCCTCTTCTTGTTCTTATTATTTTTCTTCTTCTTCTTCTTATGTTAAATGCCACCATTTAGAAAGCTTATGAAATCTTCACACTTTTCCAAGGCGAAATTAAGTGCAAAACGAAAAAAACAAAAGAATGAATAATCGGTTCTTGAGTTGAATCACTTGTTGGTGCAGGAAACTTTGAAAAGAATTAAATTAAAAAATGGCAACATTTTTAGGAAACAGATTACAATGTACATAACATTTAATATGCAATTGAAATATACATTGATTTCGTTGTATTGATACAAGGTGGATGACCTTTTCGCTTCTCTTTACACAACATTACAACAAAACTACAGATAATGCGGTATATTTTTGTTTTGAAGAAAACCCTGGTCTACGCGATTTATATGTGAGTGATGACGCAGTAGGGAGCTGTGGAGAAGCCCGGTATGGTTTCTGTGGTTCTAATTCTAATTTCTTTTCAAATGTTGATTTGAAAATCTTGAATTTTGCATTTTATCTTTTGTTCTCCGGCGATTCAAAAGATTTTGGGCCGCTTTTTTCGCTTGCCTTCCCTTCAAGCGTAAACGTCAAGTTATTCGTTCGTTGAACTTAATGTTTAGGTTTTGTTGTATATTGTGACTCAGGGTATCGTTATTTAATTCAATCAATTTTAAGGCCATAAAAATTTATTAGCGTGACACGATGACGCTCAGAATTCGCTCTAACTGTTCACATTTCATTGTTTTCGAAAATTTACGACTTAGTGCAGCGGTAAGGTGGCTTTTTTGCTAATTAGTCGCATTTGACGACTATTTAAGTAACGTAAAACAAGTAAATACCTTATAGTACGCCACATTAAATACGGTCGAAACAGTTCTCTGATCCGAACCAGTTTCAATAGCGTTCGTCCTTGGGCCAAAGCGCGTCATTGTACCAAATTTCATTAAAATACGTCAAAAAACGTGCCTTATGTATGGACATTAGTTAATAAAACGTACCGGCGAATGGACGGATAGACAGGCTTAAATTGATTCAAAAAGTGATTCTGAATCGATCGGTATAATAAAAGGTGGATTTATGTCCAGTCCTTCTGCACAACTTAATATGTCTTTGCTTCACTAGTGGAGTAGGGTATAAAAAGTCTGTTGTTTACGATTAATACTTAATAGGTCTTAATAAAAGCAAAAATCTGATCACAAATCCTTTGTCCTTCGATTTTAGTTGAACCGTGCATCTCGAACGCCATAGACTTTTTTTACTTTGCACCGCAGATGTGTTGGCCAGCAAAGAGAAACGAAATGTAAGAGAAAATCCGTCATTGGTCTAGAGTTTTGGGCCGATAAATAATGTAAAGTATATAACAATAATTTGAAGATAATATTTAGTGGATGTGGCTAAGCCACGGCCATTTTTTTAATCCTTAAACTTAATATACGCAGTTGGCTTCAAAAACGTTCGAGGTTCAGTTTTCTAATACAAATTTTTTTTATGAAATTCTATTGAAAGGTGAGTGATAGGTGAATAGATGAATATGACTAAAATGCTTTAGAAACTCTTCCCAATTCATCGCAGCTCTTTTCTCATTTTCTCGACCATAAGCAGCGGTAGATATAAAAGCTTCGTCTCAAATCCATTATTATTTTTCTTTCTCTTTATTGTTTTCACAAAATATTATGTGAACGGTGTGGGCATATTCGTTGTGTCAAACCGTTTGCAATCGCCAGACAAAAGACTCAGAAATCCCATAAACTCTTGGTTAGCATCAAATTCTTAATGGATTAGAGCATGTCCATCTGTCTTTCTGCTTAACTTTACTCCGCCTGTGGTAAACATTGTCTTGGTCGCAAGAATGAAGCTATCGTCTTCAAATTCAAATCATTAGAACGCAGCTTGCCTCGCCCCTGTTTTCAAAGCCAGAAATGAAGTCTTTTGCGCATTACTCACATCCTAGGACAAATACATCAACGAAAGTTTCTGCTTATGCTGTATGATTTGATTTGGTATAGAAATGAGACAGAAATGAAAAACATTGCTCACGCCCGTCTAATGTTATAGGTTTTCGAAATATTGTTGATTTTATCTTTCTTTCCCTAAGAAAAACGTGATGGGTATAAAAGGTTCGGCTATAGCTGAATGTTTTCGGGGAAAGAGACTTTGAAGGCACCTGCAATTGATTCGCTTTGAAACAACATACGCGAAATCTCCGCTTATAAAATATATTTATTTGATCAATGCGATTTATTACCATTTGGATCCTCTTCGCGTTGTACACAGACTACTGTTGTAATTGCTGGTTGTTTTTTATTTAGATTTGTCACGTGCTTTTACGCAGTCGAAAGCAAATCTACTTTTTCTCATCTTTCTCTCTCCGCTTTCTTTGCCCTATTTACGCGAAGTCTTACTTGGCGGCGAAATCACTGAACTTAGATTAGTTATGCATTTAGGAAATTGTAGCGAATCGATTAGAAAGCGCTCCGGTAGCTGGATGGAGGGGTTGATGTCTATGATGTTTAATTCAAGTGACATAGCATTATTGTTCGATACGCTGGGTATTATGCGGTTTCCCTGCCTTGGCTTCCTTGCGCCACTGACACTATTGCAAGTTTGGATCTGTTTATCTCATAAACTGTTTAAGGACATACGTCTGCTAAGGCTCGCTTTTACTAGGATTTCATATTTCTCTCAGGCAAATCCATCCCCAACGAATACATTGAAAACGGTTGCAAAACTCTACGACTACGATTCAATTTGGAAAACCGAACAATGCGATTAGTGTGTCTCCGTTGCAAGCAAGTTATTGAAATTAAATCTGTATTACCTTTATGTAGATATATTTGTGTGTGTATGCATAAAAAGTTTCTATAACGATATGATTTATTTAACTCATGATTTACCTAATTTAGCTACTTATCACCTTCTTGCCGTTTTCAGTGACCCTGTCTGTGTTTTAGTTTTTTTGTAAAGTTTTTTATTTTTTCTTCTCTTCTCTTTTCAAATCATATGCAGTTTGCAGTTGTGGTTGTGCTATTATTATTATTATTATTATTGTTATTGTATTGCTGTTGTGCATGTATGCATAGCTGCATTTGTGTACACTCATTATTGTTATTGTTGTTATTGTTGTTATTGTTATTGTTAATGTGGTTGTTTGGGTTTTGTTTTTATAGCCGGGGTTGTAATTTTGTTTCTTTACACTTGACTGACATTTTGACTGATTGGCAGTACTGTTGCTATTTTTATGATAATTACTCGAGTTATTGTAGGAAAATAATAAAAAAATAAATTAAAATTACAAAAAAAAAAACAAAAATGTTTTCCATACATAAGTATTTATATACAGAAGTGCGATAACACTTTTTCACTGACTTAAGAGAAAAAAAATTTACCAAAATATATATAAAAATTCTTAGGAATTTTTTTATACATAGAAATAAATATTTTTAAAATATACATAAAAACAAGTAAAAATATAATAGCGGGCCATGGCCCATAATGAAATACCCTACTTAACTGCACTTAAATCACCTAATGAGTTCCCAAACTAAGGTGATATATGGGTTATGGTCGAAAAAGTGATCTGATCGAAGTATTTTTGGTAGCATTCGTCCTTGGGCCAACACACAACTGGGTGTCATATATAGATATATCCCATATATATATAAAATCGCGATCTTCATGTTAAACACAAGAATATATGACGGACAGACGGGCAGACTTGCTTAAACTGATCCAGAAAGTGACTCTGAATCGATCGACCCGCGTCTATTTCACCTCCGTCTGGCTGATGTATACATCCGTACAAACTTAATAAACTCTTGTGCCACAACTGACGTTGGGTGTAAAAAATTAAACAGGAAATGCACAGGTGTAATAAATTTCCCAGTTTCTTATATGTATTTGTTTTTTTGCGATTACTGCGAGAATATCTACAAATTTAATTGTGTTTGCCCGTCGATGGCACTTTGAAGCCTCGAATGGAAATTTCGAATGAAACTTGGTGTAATTTGTTAGCTTATGATCACAGGTGGATCAATTTTCACAAGCGACGTGGACGTTTTTCAAGGAAAAAATAATCATTTCGTTCCAAAATTTTACGCAAATAATTACTGCAGAAGGCTTATTATCAACTGACGTTCCCATCATTTATTAAAAATTTTAATATTCGTGAGGTTTAATTTTATCGTCAAAATCGGTGAACTAGTATCCAGTCTAAAAAGAAAATAACAATTCCCGAAGGATACTGAAGGAGGCTCATGATCATCTGACACTCTAACAGTCAATGCAGAATCTTAGTTAAGTTTATTAAGCTTTGTGTCCATGTGTGTTTCCATTAAGATGTGCAACAAGGATTCGCCTCGAAACGATAATAATCTTCTTTCCTTTGTATGTTTTTCAAATTTACTGGATTTTCTAATTATTTGAATTTATTCCGTCTTACAATGAAATGAAAGTCTTGAAGAATTATTTGTTTTCGCTTTTGATTTTTTTCTCAAGAAATTTGTTCTAAAATATACTTATTTGAATATTTCATTTGGCTTTGTGCCACACATTTAGGTCATGTTATCACACGCGTAAGCTTTCTTCCATTTCTTCATGTAAACATCTTTTGGCTTTTGGTGCTGGTGCTGGTGCTGCTGCCGCGTCTTACACGAAAACCAACGTAAGTTTCTTTCTTTTCTTTGTTTTCTTTTGCTTTAGAAAACTCATAAAAATTTTTCGAAAACAAGTAGAAAAGCAAGAGTATGGTAAATGCAAACTGAAAGGAGTACGCAGTTGAGGGCAAAATAATCTGGTTAATTGAAAAGTTCACTCCTTGGAAATGATGAAATAAGTTAAGAGTTGGGAATAGATTGGGAAAAAAGAATTTCGAGTTCTGTCTTACTCTTGAAATATCAGTTCACCTGGTTTTCCTTCTTGGCTTCTACACTGCTTACAATAGTTTTCGTTGAGATCGGGAGTCTGTTTCCATAGGTATGCAAATTTATTTTTGATCTCAAATGATTTTTGCTGAGCATTTCAAACCTCTTTTCAAAAACTTTCGATCCTTCGGTATTTTTCTTAAAGTTACTAAAGACACGTACGTACGTACGGTACAAAAATTTGAATGTCTCGATGAAAGTATCTAGATAGCCAGCGTCATTACGTAAGCGCAGCAGTGAAAAGAGCCGATATTACTATAAAGACTGTGAAAGAGGATAGCGATGCAGATATTCTGAGACGCAGCATCGGTACGTGCTGAAGTACTATAAATAAATTGTGCCAAAAAGAGCTGACAAAACAGTATTGCCCCTTAAGATTTACTTTGCATGTAATATTTTTTTGGTTTATTATTATCTCCTGCACAACTTGTGGCACATGTTTGTGCGGACGGTTTCAATATCCAGGAGGACTTGAGATAGATCCACCTTTTATTATATCGCTCGATTTAGAATCAGTTTAGCTTGTCCGCCCGTCTGTCCATGTGTTGTTTGTTCGTGCATTGTCTACTCTTGTAATCTTGCATTCAAACTGATATTCGCAATTTTCGAGATATCGTGATGAGTTGTGATGCATTGACTTGCTTTTACTATCCTTTGATTGAAGGTCGTTCAAAATAATAATTTGGCATAACAAGTAACCTTGTGGAATAGTTCTAATGAAGGATGATTTATATGCTGAAAAGGTCTAATCTTTAATGTTTCTTTACGAAAATTTGTCATATGCAATTTGGATCACATAGACCTATTTTTTAAACCTCAGCATATATAGGGACTCCAATGAAAGCAAGCTCTTCTATGCCAGCAAACCCTAATTTGTGGCTTCCTATGCCGGAAACAGCTGGAAAATAATAAAATTTTTGATGAGTAAATAAAATTTGCTAAATTTAGACAATGTTGACGTTTGAGTAACCTCGGATGCGACGGCTTTCCTGAAAATTATGCATTTACCTAAGCGAAGTGGTGTACGGTATCTAACGATCGGCCATGCCCGGTTATAGCATTCTTACTTGTTTATTCTTTGCTATCACTGTAAAATTTCAATTTCAATTACACGCAAAGGACGCTATTGTTGGGTTTGTGAAGAACAGTTTGCCGTTAATCAATTAAGAAAATGCACTTTAGTTCTAAGGTATCGAAAACATGTTCGTTTGTTCGAACCGTATTGCTTCTTTCGGCCGAATAATTATGCTGTGTTCACTCTGCTCGCAGCTTAACAAAAATATTTTTTATTTAATGCTTTCGAAAATAGCTGCACTCTTAAAAAGCTTTTCTGGAAGTCATCCTTTAACCAGAATGTAGTAAGTATTTCAACTTCTATTAAATCGGTAAAATTCCGTACAGGGGATATAACATTGTTCGATGGGCTTAAGTTGGAGTTACTTAGTTAAGGCAAGAAAATGAATTGTCTTTTCACTGAGGCTTAATTGTTATGCTGCACACTACGTGGGGTGAATCATAAATTAAGTTTGTCCAGATGTATGTAAGAGCCGGAAGACCCAGTGGAATCATTTTCTGAATTGATAGTAGCAAATCTGCCCGTCTGTCTGGCCGATCTTTGCCTCTATATCTTCAAATCAATAGGTTAGAATTTTGGAGATATTTTAGCGAAGCGCTGGCGAACGGATGATATTTGTAAAGAAGTAATGTTGAAAAGAGCGATTAACAATTGGAGCCACCATGCGTGCCAGTTCGTGCAAGGCCGTATTGCTTAGAGCATAATTGCCCCGTTTAAGCTTCAAAATAAGTGTTTTTTTTTTCAAATTTTAAAAGACCGTGCGTTTCCTTTTCCATGTTTGTGCTTGTGAACATGAAATTCATGGCGATCGTTGATCCTTATGGTCAGCTTTAGATGTTCTTTGATGCGTAAATTTAAACAAATACAAGGGAAGTGAAAGCATTTTATTAATTAAATTACAAATAAAAGCCAAGGTTCTGATGTTTAGTGGCTATGCAAACACCCAATCGCAACCAGTGTTATTAGAATAAAGTCAGATAAAATATCACTGTCATGCTTGTGCACGATACATATAATAGTTACTAAGCAAACCCAATAACAAAACACGATTGCAAATCCATTTACATTGAGGGGCATTGAGAAACTGAACCTTGGATTTTAAGCGGGAAGCAAACATCTAAATAACAATTACACGTCTATTTAATGTAATATCTTTACACGTCTACGATAATTTCAAATTATTTACATACAAAAAAAAAAAAAAAACAAAATCTTTGATTAGGAATAAATCAAAGAGAATTATTTATTATTCGTATAAAAAAAGGAAAATGAAAAATATCGTTAGTAGAGACATGAGATGATCAGATGAGGTGAAAAGAAACCGCACGATAAGAGAGTAAGAAAATATTTACGATTGATTGGCTATAAAAATGTTGATACGTTCCGAGACACGACTTATTTAGTGGCAAATTAAGTACGATTTTCGATCTGTGCATTTTATAAAAACATTTATTTATAAACAATAATGAACTGGGATGTAGAGCACCTTTGTCGTTCTTTTTGCAACGTTAACAGGAACGTATGGCCGTCTCTTTATGATACCCATCACTGAAGGATGGAGGTACACTCACTTTACTTTTTCTTACTATGTATGTAATACCCAAAAGTAAACTTCAGGGCGTGATCAACGTGAAATTCTGAATTGATTAAGCCATAACTCTGTCCGTCTGTGTGGCTGTTTGGTGTTGGTTGTTGGCAGTAGTCCTGGTCTCAAAAATGAAGATATGGACTTCGAATTTCGGTAGAAACATTGAAAGCACGTCGTTTTACAAACACGTTGGTATTGAAAGTGGGACAAGTTGGTCGGAACAAAAGCCCGCAATGGAGCTTAAGCTGAAAGCAACTCCGCTTTTCTTTTCATCTAAAGGAAATTAATCATAATAAGGAAATAATTTACGATACGCTACACGGTGTAGAAATTCGATGCATACGTTGCGATTGAAACGTTGAAGCAACAGATATATGTAACACGAAATAAAACTTAGTAAATATATTTATCAGGGCTAAGCTTTCTCCTTTCGTTGGGGATTATGTCGAGACGTCTCGATGATGTTGATGCTGTTGCCTTTATCAAATGTTCCTCCTTCGCTCTATTCCACTAAAACACAAAGTGAGTTGCGTCAAATTATGGCTTTTATGAGAGATGTACAAGCGCTCAAAATATATTCCAAATCCAAATAAATATTCATTGATGGACTCAAGGTAAAAAAAATTTTGCGATCTGAACATATGGACGCCAACAATAGAGAAGAAGCTAAGACAACTTTGAAAAAAAACCAATAATTTTCTCATGTTCATGTCCATGTTTCTGATAGTCACAGTTCATGATGACAAAACTTGAGATTGTCCATGGCCTTCGTCAGTAAGGTTTTATGCCCAAATAAGTCAATCGTCCTTATAAGAAAATTAAGATTTACTGTTAATTTAGGGAGAGAACTAAATCATAAGACTAAAGTCCTAAAGCGCTATCATCATTGGCTTTAGTGAAAACTTAAGGGCATTTGAGATTTGAATCCATGCCCATTGAGTTGTTCGTCGAGAACCTTTGCATATTCGACTACTTCGGCCGATGAGAAATCAGGATTAAAAACTTATCGTTATTCAGAAATACTTAGAAAGCATTTTATCTCAGATACTTGGAAAGAGTTTTTATTAAAATCATTCTTTATTTTTGTTCAAAAAATATTAGCAAATATTAAAATATTGTTATAATACCGGTTCTGAATGCATTAAAGTTCCGCACAAGAGCTCATCGCGAATGAAGCTAATGTTGTTTGTTTTTCCAATTTGCATTTAAATTGTATTTTATTCATTTATGGAGGAAAAGTTACATAACATAATAAAATTTGTGCCACCTAAGACATGTGTACAATGTATCGTTAAGGGTTCTTTACACATTTATATTGGCGCATATGCATACATATATAAATTTACATGATTGTGATGTATTCCGTCCTATAATACTTTAGATCAACATTTTTACATTTGTTTTATTCATTTCATTTAAATGAGTTTATCTGACATCTTTAAGTTGTTCTGTACGTATTCGTAGTATTTGCTCCATTCATAACCTTTCATAAGTTCACATGTACATACATACAAGTATACATGTATAATATATGTTTTTTTCTTTTCACTTCATATAAGGAAGATGTACGTGAATGTTAAAAATTCATCCATTACTTCGCAGAAATGTTCATATTTCTGCTCGCATCCTCCTTCGGAGTAGTATTTTCATAGCGAAGCAAAAAGAGAATGTTTTGTGTGAAACAAGATCAAAGATTTTATCTAACGATTTGCGTAGAGAACACGCAGTACAAGAACAAAATCATTTTTTTGATAATCTGTTCATTTGCTTATATCAAGTGCTTGAATAACGTCTTGGCCTCTTTTCTACCAACACTTTTTTTCAAACTTATTTTTCTGATGTTTTCATATGTGTGTGCCATTGTGATCGATTCTAAATTCGTAGCATTTTCTAAGTGAAGGGCTTACTTAATTTCATTAGTTGCTGAGAGTAGAGGATGTAGTCTCTCTACTCCCACGGTGTGAGCATGTGGCGTAAGGTCCGCTCCTAAAGCAACCAATATTTATTTATGTTAGATCAACGCGGGTTTTGCCATCGTTTTTTTAACTTTATCCAAGACATTTCGTCGCATTACTATTGTGTGTGGTCCGCGTTTTGTCTCCTAACTAAATGGCATGATTTCCTTTCGAGTCAGCAAGGATTCGCAGTTAAAAATTCGGTCCATTAAACTTTTTACCGGCTTTTTATATCGTACCAAAATGTCCAATATCCTTAATTTGTTGAAGAACTTCATCAACTTTATCAACGCTTGGTCGCATTTCCTTCGATAAAGTGTCTTCAACACACATTGACTTATTTGGAGAATTAACGGGTTTCTCAATATGTTTTCGTATCCACCAAGGCATACTCATGTTGCTAAGATGTTTGCACTATCCAGGCGGAAGCTTCAGAGACCTTATAAGGTCTGCATGTTGTTGGTCACTATGAAAATCTAAAGTGCCATCCACCATCCGCCTTTCTATGTAATGTTTATGGTAAAAAAGGAAGACATTCATTCTACGCTTGGCAAACATATTGGAAGTCTTAGCAGTCAGGCTAAATTGGTTGAACATGCCTGCAAAACAATGTAATCAGAGAAAGAGGGAGAACTCTGTTTGCAAAAGGAAGAAAATGTTTTTTTTCTTGTCACTCGCAAACTACAATAGATAATGGAAAGTCGTTCACGCTCCCCAATACTACAAAGAACAGAAATTCTGTCTTTTTTTCTCCAACCGCCTGCAACACGCAGAAGGATGCTTCACACTCCGTGTGTATACTTGTAACACATTTCAGCTTAGTGGATGTTATCACAAATAACAAAAGGAAGTCCTTTTTAACGAATTCCAACACTTATTGATCAGTTCATTTCACAGCCCATTCTTCTACTAGAGCCGACATCGCCGAAGTCCTTACTTTTCTCGTAGAAGATTTCCTTTATAATCAGCTGGCCTAAGCGATTCGAAGAATTCGATTCGTGCACCTCAACGATATGAAACGAAGTTTATAACGTCAGTATGCTCTCATCCAGCTCCAAGTCCCTTCTCTTGTTTCCACCTGGATTAACGGTCTTATTATGAGCCTAATCAGCACATTCCTTCGTCACTTTAACTCATTCATGGTAATCTTAGTTGAGCTAAAACGAAAATTTTCTTCCATCATGACGGAATGTCCGTTGCTTAAGGAGTACATTAATAAAAGCGATCTTTTTTGAAAGTTTATTTTAAATATTATTTAATAATAAACATGTTTTCACTTTGTAATATTTATAGGTGGATATGTTATGTATCTAAGAGAAATATGTATAAGCGATTATTAACTTTATGAACATCATTAGCACGTACTAATAAATTCAAGTATGTACGGATGAAAGTTTGCGTTCAGTAAAGTACATCGAAATTGTTGTAAAAAATTCGCGAAAAAGAGGACAGAGATTGCTTAACGTAAACATAAAGGCATATGCATCTTTAGTCTTGACAATAATATATTCGATGACAACATCGCTGGTGACGTTAAGTATAAATGATTTCACTTTTTCTCTTTCTGTTTTCCTTTGGAAGCGTAAAAAAGGAGGCGCTTAAGATTTGATAAATGGTTTCTTGTCTCAAAGAAAGGGTTAATTTCAGCTAAAATTAAAAAGAGGAGAAACTCAATACAACAAATGTTTATACATATTTACGCGTGTTATTTATTGCTAATGAAAGAAAGTAAAATTTAAGGCAAATCAATGGCAAGCGTCTTTTCGCCGATGCCCATGCTTGAGTTGATAGTGGAAATTTTATATGAACCATTGGGGATTCTTGTTCTATCACGGGTAACAGAGGATGATCTCGGACTGTAATATAATAAAACCCTTAAGTCTTTGCTTGAAGCCTGTTTTTAAAAAGAAGGACTTTATTGTATGAGGGCGAAGAACGCAACTCAAAAAAACCGGTTCTACGATTTATTAAGCTAAAGAACCCCTTTTGCAGAATAAACACTCCTGTCCATTCCGGGATATTATCCACATAGTCGAGCAGATAGGAATCGTGACTACTAAATTGCTGTGTCCGGGTGAAATATCAATACTGATGTCCATACTTGGTCTAGAGGGTATGCTCAGTCGGCAAAGATACAACATTTGGCGGTTGGTCCCGCATCTGCTAGCCTGCACCCATTCTCTTTCTCTTCCGCCATTTATTTTTGACCATCCTCGGGTTACGCGTACAGGGGATCGTATAGATTACCTGCTGTGTTGAGTCCAGGCTATGGTCTCGTCTAAGGACTTAAAATGGTCGATGAGATTGCTTTGAAACAAACTATTCTCAAAATGGCGCTCCATTAAGTTTTGTTCATGGAACTTACTCCTTCAAGTTCTTATTCGAGTTGGGCGTAAAGCCTTAGAACATTTCAAATTATTACTTGGCTCTAATGGAATTCCCATTTGTATATTACGAAACAAGTACAAACATTATCGTCGGGTAGGGCCGAACATTAAATATCCCACACAACTATGCCTAACGCACTTTTCCATTTATTTTCATGATAAAAAACCAAAAGCTGTACCTTACTTGCAGGCATACTTTACAGCGGATCGCTTATATCCCAGGAAGCTCAGAACATAGACAGACACATTCATGTAGTCTAAGTATAGAAACATTCCTTATGAGATGTCTTTTTATTCGCCACCTACTGGGCGTAAAGTATCAAGTAGACTATTTTGCCACCTAAGGGTTATTTTTCGTGACAACTTTTTTTGTATGATGAGGACGAAAAGATCAATCTACTTGATCCAAATTTTCTACAATACATTTTTATATCAAACTACTTTTATTAATTGGAAATTAGACGTTTCGTCACTTGAAAGCTTATTTGTCGCGGCAATGCTAATATGGTTAAAAAATTGGACTATCCGATCTAAATTGTTCTTATAATACTCCGATCTAATCCATTTCCAATAGGATTCGTCCTTGCGTCAAAACGCGTCAGTGTTTCGTCAAAACACATGATAAATAAAAACTGCAGGTGACAGCACTAGAGACAAACAGATATCAAACGGACAATAATCAAAAGGACAGACGTTAAATAAGCAGACGGATGGACGGACGGATCAGGTTAAATCTACTCAAAATCATAACAGATATCAAACGGGCAATAATCAAAAGGACATACGTCAAATAAGCAGGCGGATGGACGGACGGATTAGGTTAAATCTATTCAGAAACATTTTCTAAATGCATAAAGATAAAGAAAACTGCATCCGTCTGGAGCTCTGATCAGTGTTGCATGAATTTGCACAAACGTACTGCGTTATGTAACACTTGTTAAGCAGAAATTCTTTTTAAGTAACACTTTTTTCTCCATTCAAGCTAACTTGACAATTTTCTGCATATTATAATTTGCGAAAACCTTTTTTTAGAAAAGTCACGTTCCAACTCTGAAATGTGTTTTTGTTTTTGCATTATTATTGCTTAAATTTCATAACATTTAATAAGCATTAAAGATATGTTTCATAAGTTAACTTATTTGCATTTCAAAAGAGAGTTTCTTTGTGAAGGAAAACTCAAAAGAAAAAAACGAAATGTTGAGTCGATTCGATGCAAAAATTGCGAAAGACCGTTTAAATGGGTTTCTTAACACAGTTTCGACACTTATTGCAAACGCAAACAGCGAAGGAAAAATAGTTAAAAAACTTTTTTTAAACACATTTTCATCATTTTTTAGTTAATGGTGCACATTATAAATTTATGACATTTTTTAAGTAAGCAAAGCTAAATGCGAAAAGCAAAAACAGCACAAATAAAATGACCACAAAAATTGTATACTGAAATTGACTTCCTGTTATAATACGACGTAACTGACTGACGCAATGGGTAGGTGAGATGAAAATTTCCGTTTCGAAAAACTCATGCAAGTATAGCTATTATTAGTATGACGGAAAGTATTCCAATGCATAGCTCGCAGCTGCCTATGGAGGTACATACCATCCATTGAATTCAAAAGTAATATTCGGTCTAATGGCGAAAAGCCTGAGGCCTGGGTATTGCCTTCCAGGTCAAGTCGTGCATGAAGATCACGCTGACGGTCATCTCCTATTGCTTTGGCCGGTATGTTTTATGGGTTGAAACTTTCATTGTTACGGAATGAGTACTACAAAGTCTAATATCTATGTAATGAAATGTTTTCCATTTAAACGAGTAGTTTCTTTTGTCTTGAATAGCGAGTTAATGGCAGACAGTGCGTTTTTAAATTCCACTTAACGGATTAAAATGATGTCGCCCAAGCTGTTTTTTTTCGTTTCGTGAATAGCCGTAAGTCAAATGAATTCAAGTCAGATAAATGTCGGCCCTAACTGAACGATGAATTGAATTTTTCGGTGAAACGTCTCTGAGAACGAGTGCAGTGTAAGAGGATGCGTAACGTGATGAACAAGCAAGCCTGTGCGCCCATTTTTCTAATGAACAGCTTCACGCAAACGGTGCCTTTGTTAGACTGCACTGTTCATTATATATTTGTACATATTTTCTCTTTAATTTTATCAATTCTTCTCTTTGAGTTATTAATGAAAAAAAGAAAAAGTTATTAAAAAATTTGTTCCTTTGTAATTTTATGTTGCCTTTGATTCAAAAAAAAGAAAGCTTAGCAGATAAAAAGTATAAAAACCGATTTCAACCTGACAAAGCACCTAATGCTCCTTGTTAATAGTTGAGTCGCGACAATCGCACTGTATATCCTTCGATCCTGTGGTAAGTTCATAATTTCCCCAGTATTGAGCAAAGCACTCTTGAGGAGCTTGCGGTAAGAGAAAAATGATCGAAAAGCCATTTATCAGGGCAGATAATTAGATCTTTTTGCTATTCCTTTCCCTTTTAAGATGGAGGCATTCTTAAGATCTAAGAAATGAGAGTGCAACTGGCCTATGCTTAATTTAAGCGAACAAGTTTCGGTTTGTTCCTCTAACCTTACTATGACTTAATGAATTTTTTCTAAGGCTAATCCTAACTTACGAGTTTTTCTTTCGTAGTCTCCTTTTCATTATCGTTAACGAATCCTTAAGTTTCAAGAACGATATTCGGAAGACTTTAAAGTAGGTCAATTTCTATATGTAGCAGACTAAATACCAGCATATAAAATTTGAATCGAACTTTTCTCAAAATTTAGTTTTTCGATCTGTCAGCATTTCCAGCGCTTTCGCTTTCCGAGCGCTCAAGTTGAAACTTCATCTAAAAGAGTATTGAAAACTTCTCTGGTGGAGAGTTTAGAATTTGTTTGAGTGGCTAATTTTATTAATCCCTGTTACTGCCTATCGCTGACCCATTTTTTTTCAAGGAACAAACTTGTCTGTCTAACATAAATATTTTCAAAAGTTCTGCTCACTTAACTACATATTAAATGACATTTCAAAAGCGTTTTCAGTTTTTTATTTTATATAAACAAGTGCAACGTATAGGAATGCGGTCAAGGAAGTGCTGCAAAAAATTGATTCCCTTTCGAAAACAGCTGTGTTACTATATTGCTTTCAAAAAGTTATTAACAAATCATTCATCTCGATTTAAGCGCAAAGATCTGTAAACCAATTCTCTTTCCATGCATGCATTTCGCAAATAAATTCGAAATAGTTACCTAATTCAAACTTATCCTAGTTGAAAGTCCACTTACGACATACCCTGAACGATTAGTCATACAGAAGAATAAAGGAGTGAAAGCTACGGTATTAAGACCTATTCCGCAAACTCGTTACATCATCATGGCATTCCATGTTGCCTGCTTTCGACTTGCTCGCATTTTTATCTACTCTATGTTACATTGGAGAAAAGGTGTCTTTGGAGTTGAACCACTTTGCAGTTCAAAAATCAATCTATATACATTTGGTAATTTTTGCATACTTTATAGCCACACACTAAGTATATTTGACAAACAAAACTAAACTACAAAATTTTATTGGGTACTGCATGAACGCATTTTGCAACACATTTTCTTTCGCGGTCTTATGCATATATATTTAATTGGTTAAAAGTGAAAACTTCTGTAGTTTGTGTAGAGCAAACAAACAGAAGAAAAAATAAAGAAATAAAAATACGCGCTGCACAAATATTCATATATATCTGGTATGTAGTCATAAAAGCAAATAAAAGAAACAGTAGCTCGACCCAATTTAGTTCAGTTGTATCATTGTTTAACCATATGTCAGGAACATACATCACAAAGAGCAGAAAAAGAAACTGAAAAGAAAACACTTGAAAAATTTACTTCAAAGAACACACAACAAGACGGGCAGCAGCAATAATAGCGAACGAAAAAAAAAAACAAAAAACAGCAATATTTGAACAATCTTTAAATAAACAATAATGTATAAGATATACAAATAAAAAAAAAAAAAAGTTTAAAAAAAGCAAAAATTTTAACAATAAACAATAAATATAAAACACTTTATGTTTTTATGTAATAAGGCTTTTTATTTTCTTTATTGTTGTCATCGCTACACAGCCAGCCATCATCGATAGGCGCATAATAAGATGAGATAATAAATTTCAATGATTTATAAAAACAGTTAAAACGATGAAGGTTTCATTGAGGGTCTCCCGAAACTGAGAGTGGAAAAACATTTCAATGCCTCCCTAAAATATTAATCATCAGATTTGGGCAAAAAATTCTTTTTTATATTTTATTGACACCTGTTTGAGGACAATTCAAAATATACTCCGTTTTGCAGGCAGATTGCAAGCCACCGACCAGACTTTGCTTAAAAGTTGAACACTCTTTCACAAAACATTTAAATTTATCATCACTTCGTTTAAGGATAAGATAATTCTAAAATCAATACATTATAACCGGAGATTAGCCCGTGCCTCGTACAAAACTTTTGAATACAATATCGTATAATTGTAAGGTGGATTCAAAGTTAGGCTGGTCTTATGTTCGTCATCAAAATATCTCACAACACAAAATACATGGACAGACATTGGATGCACAGGTGGACAGATGGATGGACAGGCTTAAATCCATTCAGAAAATTAATCTAAATTGGTCGACATAATAAACAGTGGATCTATCTCAAGTGCTGCTGGGCATTGCAGCCGTCCACATAAACTTAATATACTCTGTACCACAACTGGCGTAGGGTATAATAAAATCAAAAAAAATGTTACGCGCAAACTAATACTGCTACTACCTTGTGAACTCTTTTTTGCACAATTTATTTATAGTACTCCAGTACCCGCAGAATCCCCATCGCAGATTGTGTACGTCGCTGTCCTCCTTCGTAGTAGTCGCATCTGCTCACTGCTTCACTTATGTACTGACACTGGATATTGCCAGCGTCAAACTCCGAGTCGATCTAGCCATGTCCGTCCTTCAGATGAACATGTGTTGTTGACAATCTTGCAATCGCAAAAATGAAGCATCGGTTTACGATTCTTCTTACCAAGATAACTTTATGCCGAATGTCCATTTTGGTAATTGTTGCGGTACTCGAGTGTGTGTTTGATGACGAACGTAAAATTTTGTATTTTAGTGTGACCGATGAAAAGTGGAAATATAGAATAACTAGAAACTGTTTAAAAAGTATTCTGGAAATGTTGTGCTTTCGGTGTGTTTAGGATGTTTATGGAGTGGCGAACTGAATATGGAATTCATAAATATCAAACTAGCCATTAAGAAGAAAGGAATTAAATAATTTAAATAAACAATGATATACTTAATGCAATTTATTAAACTTGACAGAAACATTGGAAGAGCTTAGTTCACTTCAGTTAAGCAGTGTACTTTTGAACAGCACTGATTACGCTTTTGTAGCTTCTACTACTATCAAGTCTTCTTAGAAAAATACTATTTGTTTCGAAACGTACGTTTTTTTAAAAAACAGGTAAATTGAATAAAGTTATTTTAAAAGATTTGTTTAAACCAATTGCTATTATTTTTCCCCGTTCAATCCGGAAAATGTATAAAGACCTTTCAATATATAACTTAACCGGGGAAACCCGTACACACTTCCTTCATTGTGAAATAAAGTTAAATAAAGTATCAAGCTTTTTTTTGCTGTTCAATGGCATTCGTATAGAATGTTTAAATGTTGAATTACTTAAGCTTTTGTTTTTGCTATTTTAAGCTGGTTATAATAAACGCGTGCTTGTAATCAAAAATTACAGCAGACATGCATGCCTAAATACAAATAGGCGAATATATACGCACAAACATATACATAGCTACATATATATAGCTACGCAGATTTACATATCAACGATGGCAGCAATATCGGCGTTCAAATGTGTTTAACTACATTTGGCGGTGTGTATATGCAAAGTATAAAACGCCATTTTTTGTTTTCTCGCTTCACAAATATTTTCTACAAATGTAACATCTGCTTGTGGTTAGTTTGATATTATGCACGGCACCGCATGGCTGACTATATTTATTATGCAATAAACATCATCATCATCGTCATCGTCATCGTCATCATTATCAGCATCATAATAAGCGTCAAAGGCAGCAGTAGAAAACAGATCTTTGTTACACTCAACTGAAATTTTGTTCTTTTTTTTGTTGGTTACGTGTGCCATCGTTTTTCCAAACTATTGGCTTAAGAAAACAAAAAGAAAATACGAAAATTTACAGAAGAGGTAAAGAAAATAATGATAGCATGATGGTGCGATGATATATGAAAGGCATAATTTAACCTTTTTTCCCCCATTTCTGTGCTATTTCGTATATAGGGGCGCCTTCTGAACACAATTCATCATCTTTTTTTTGTTTTTCATGTTGATTGTCGATATTCGCATAAGTATGAATTTAAAAAAACTCTATAAGAAAATTTGTCAAATAAAATTGAGATGTTTTTCCTCCGATATACATAGATACATTTCAGTTTTTGAACTCATAAATGGCGACATACTACTTAGTATTTAAAATAGACTGGCCACCTTAGTTCAAAAGCTTTGAAATTTTACATTCTCTCGCTAGTGTGTTTGTTTAGTCGGCATAATTGAGGAATTGTTCCAAGAATGTTTTTGCTAAGTTAGTTAAATTCTAATTATTGAGACTAAATGAAAATGAAGATAATAATGCCTTTGTATTTATTCGACGACATTTGCTGAAATAATTCGATTCTTTTAAAATGATCACTGAACTGAAGCAGACGGAGAAAAAGAGTGCGAATAAAATGAAGAGTCTACTCTAGGTGGCTGTTTAATGCTATTTTGTTGTTACAATTAAATGATTGTGTTATCGAGAAAAAAGAGAGAAATGAAGTAAAATACAAACTCTTAAATACAATGCATACAAGATTTAAATGTAAGTAAAGAGAATTAAAATGAGATTTCGTAAGCATGTGTTGTCGCTATTCACTCTAATATTTCTTGTTACAAAAAAAGAGAAGAGAAAAAATAAGAAAACTCTGCATCATGTTTATTCTTGCAGTGATTTATTTTATCAAAATTTATAATAATACAATACATTTGTGTTTTGGTTATTTGATTAATGACAATTTAAATGTTGACAACGCTGCTATTATTAGTTAAGTGCCTTATAATTATTACGCATTTATGAATATTAATGTTGTTTTGCAGACACATTTGCGAAAAGAAATAAATGAAGTGAATTACTTGAATTAAAAATAGAGACGAAAAAAGTGTAAAATTATATCAAAAGAGCAGACGATGAAAGGTTTTGCTTCTCTATTTTTCAATTATTTTTCCATTTATTTTTTAACGTCCGGCACCTTATAAAAAGCGTTAATCATTTTCTTTTGAATTCCACTTCCACACATATGTATGTAGTCGCTTGAGATTAAAAGTTCTATTGAATTTGATCTGCGAATAATAATAATAGTTGAGGGTTTTTCATGTTCAACTGTTAAAATTGTTAACTTTTCATTTGCTTTTCGTGTACATTTTTTTTTTAAATAATATATCTTGTGACTTTGACTGTTAATAATCTGAAGTCATGTTATTTTGCTTTGGTTGAGAGAACTTGAACAATTCTCTACTTTTTGCGCGCTTTTTTCACTTTGCTATGTTTTATACAATTGAATGACATTAAATGTCAATTGTCAAGTTAAATTATCATGAAATAATAAAAAAATGGAGAAAAAACATGTTAATCTTTTCAAGTTCAAAGTGTTTAAGGTAATTTTTAAACGCAACCATACACGTATACAAATATATGATTGGCATCAATGTACATATATAGCTAATTGTTCAAATTATGCTATATTTAAATAATTTGGCTAAAGCTTGAAAAAATTTTGAAGTAACTATTCATTAATCGCCTTAATTTTTTTGAAGTATCTTTATAAACTCATATGCTTACATAACGATTGTGCATTTCAAGCCGATTGCTTTCGGAATAAAACCTTCTCTTTCTCCTCTTTTCGGCAATTTTACATCGATAAGAATAATTAAAAATGGTAAAGATTGGCGCATTTGCTACCGATTATATTATCCACTTACTACATGTGATTTATTAGACAAATTAACTTATCGGCCTTTTGCTAAAAATGAGGTCAACCTTCCATTGAACAGCAAAAATTTACCATGATATTTTATTAGACTGAAGGTGATAATGTATTATAATAATTTAGCTAAGGAATATTTAACCTTTGGCAGTTACAGTTGGTATCTTTGAAGTTAGTACAGCATGTATTATACACTTGCTGTGCTGCAGACGAAGCTTTTCTTTTTGGTTACTTTTAAGGTTTCAACTTTTTTATACACAGCAGCCATCACCGAAACTAACGGACGCCAAATTAAGCGCTTCCTACAAAATGTTGCCATGTTTGAAAAGTAAGACCTAATAATTTTTTCTTTTCTAAACCTGTTTATTATTGCAAATCTGTTCCGTCGCTATTCCGCTTCAGAGTAATCCTTAAACTCAAATAATACCACTTGTTAAGCGTTTGGCCCCGTGGAAGTAATTCCACCATAATAGCCCCACGATAATCGAAAAAATCTTAATTTTTGAGCGACTCTGGTGCGGTTTTTTCGACCTTGGCTCATCTTTTGCACGCTGTTCGCTCGATTGGTCAATTGTTTCCGGATCATATGCACAAATTCAAGTCTCATTTCGATCATTTTGCAAACAAAACTTAAAGCAACTTTCTTGCCCAACAAAATCCCACATTGTAAAAATCGGAAAAGATATTTCTTGAGTTGTGCAGACCATTAATATTGTCTTTGATGTGAAATTTGACACAGATGTCTGTCACAGTGCTATCAATGTAGAGAAAATATATTTCTGATATTCGGTATGCCTGCGCAATTTGACTTGAATGTTGGTCACATTTTCTGGGTTACAGTATTATGTCATAAGCTATCCTCCACTTTGTGCGAACGGTGCACATGCCTTTGAAGCAATCCTAAGACAAAGACCACCAGTGTCCCCGAAGTTTTATTCATCTTGATGTTCTGTAAAGCTGCTCGATCATCGAAAGAGCATTGATCCTCTGGTGCGTGATGTGATAAGTACTCTCTTCTAGTTGGAAGCAATCCTCATTTATATCCAATTCAATCAGCTTCGGTTCATTAGCATGGCAGGTTAACGCTTAGAATTCACGATATCCGTTCAAATTCGTTTTCACCGCATTTTCCTTCAAAACTACAACGCTGTTCGCCAGCAACGACAGTTCAGCAGTTTTTGGGAGTAAAGCTGCTGCTCATGGGCAACATATAAACTTTCCTTTTTCCAAGCACGAGAATTTTGTTTACTAACGTAGAAATGGGTTGAGATGAAAAGAGGCTCTGTCGCTGAAATTGCTTGTTAGAGAAAAATTGGGCGGTTCTTCACATATCTTTCCACCATCGATAGTTCAAACTTCCTTCCTATTTTCCCACAATTTCATGCACTTAGCTGATTAACTGATAGTGATATGATGGCGCTAACAAATATAAACTGATTCGCAATAAAACTTATATTATGAGACATTGTACGAGCTCAGAGGACGTCGCTCAATGCAATTAAGTAAAAGGAGACAAGTGTTTCTTCTCAATGTTGCTTGCACAAGTACAGTTACCTTAAATCCGTCAGCTAGCTATCATCGACAATAAAAACAGTTTTTGGTTTTTTTTGGACATGAAATAGTTTTTGTTGCTTGCTTTTCTTTGGAGAAGTGTCTTTAAAAATGAACGTGAAGTTATAAAACACAAAACAGTTGTTTAACATTACGAAAAGCGAACAAAACTTACCATCTTCAAGATAGATGTTGTATTTAGAATTAACTGGCAGAGGACAGGCCACAGCCAAACGTTAAATTTATAACTTCCTGCTTTTGGAAATTTTCATTCAAAGTAATTTGAGAACTAAGTAAAAAATTAACGAGGAAAACATTGGTTTACATTGCTTTGCTTGACATGCAAACATATACATAGAGGAAAAAAACATTTGTTTGTATTTTCTCTATTAAAGGCAATCATTGAGCTCATGAGATTACTGAGCGGAAGATGAAGAGGGAACGGGAAAAGTAAGAAAATATCCAAGACACTTTTATTTCTATTCATTTGTTATTTTATACTTCGAAGATAACAAAAAAAAAAGGAAAAAGAAAAAAATTAAAAAAAAATAAATAAAGAGAAAAATACTCGGCTCTGTTCTAGTAGTTGGATAAATGAATTGATGGATGAATGGTCGGTTGGTTTGTTGGTTTGACTTGGATGTTGTATTCTCGTTTGCGCGTTTATTTATTACGATTTATTTTTTCTTTATTTTTAGTTGCTTCTCGTCAATGATGAATTGTGGGTGGTTGGCCTAGAGAGGTAATCATCATCTTTAGTTTACTGCCTTATTGAGTTACGCTACTCAACTATCTGCGTTTATGCCGTTATTGTGTTGCCCTCCGTTAATACTTCTGCTTTTCACTTATCAGCCATTTTTCTTCTTCTTTTTTTGTTTTGCGCTGAGTTTTTTTCTCATTGAATAAGTTCTCTGCTTTTAAGCTTCAGTTTCAATTTTTTCTTAACACAGAAAGTCTGTCTATTTGTAAATGTTGCTCTTGCTTTGTACTTAGCCTATAAAACGAGCAGCAGCAGCAACAGCAGCACTTGAACCTTTGGCAGTTTTTTGCTTAATTTTTCTTTTTACTTTTACATTTTGCGTTTTGTCGTAAACTAGAAGCTGCTTCTTAGTTATTATTATTTGTCTAGTTAACCTCGACAAGTGGATTTCTTTTCGAATGTTCTCCTTCTTCGACCTTTCGACGTTTTGCTTTATATGTTAACGTTGGCATTCATTCTTTATATTAGGTTGTGCAGAAAGTTGTTTTCCAGCGGAGAACTTAATTGTATTTTTTCGCAGCCGACTTCACGCTTAACCCTTTCCATTCCTATGTCGAGTGTGTCTCGGTATCGTACTTTTCACATCACCTCCTATGTTGGGCTAGTCCCCACCTTATATTATTTTTTTTTTTTTAATACGTGCACCGAAGGATGAGGGGTACATTCATCTTGTCAAAACGTTTGCAATGCACAGAAACACCTTCATAGACCCCACAAAGTATATTGTGTCTGCGTAATGTCTATTGTAAGCATTCTCCTGGCCGCAAAAATGGAGTTATCGACTTCAAATTTGACAGAAACATTGGAGGTTCTCGCATATATTGCGATATTGAAGATGGGCCAAATTGGTCGAGGGATACGACTACAGTACTACGCAAAGTCAGAACATCTCTGTTTTTCAAAAGGAATAAAAAATTGGTCTTTTGATCATTACTCGTAAGCTACAGCAGCAAAAATTGGAAGCCGTAGTACCTGTAAAAAAATAGAAGAAATTAACCCCGCCTGCTCAATGTTATCGCGTATCAAAATCTAATTTTGTTTTCAATACCTTTATAAAGCGCAGAAACAAACTTCAAAAGCAATGGTGTGGTATTTGTGGCAAAGATTCTCCGGTTAGCGAAAATAAAGATACCGCCCACACGTTTGCAAAAGAATTTGAAAGTGACCTACATTTTCCAAATGACATGCGTCTACTGCCCACACGCCTGTGCGAACAAAACTCTTAGTTTGAAATTAGGAAAAGTCAACAGCGCCCAAGCCTTATTATAGCGCATGAAAATTTAGTTCTTTTACTTTTTTGTCTTTTTTAGAATAACAGTGATGGGTATAAAAGATTCAGCTACGACCGAACATAATTTTCTTACTGGTTTTCTTTCAAATACTAAATGTGTCATATCGTGCATTTCAATCCGATTCTTTGGTATCGGATGATAGTCGTAAAAGATAAAAATGTTGTTTAAGCAAGGAAAAAATTGGTGATGGCATATGAAAATGATATGCCGTTAGAGCGCTCGTGTCAAAACTCGTTTGCAAAATTTCGTCCCTGAGAAAGAAATAGGAAGGTCGGTTATGTCTTTGACAACTGAGGACTCCCTGTAGCTATGACCAAAGAAGCCCTACCGCACTTGAGATTTGAATTCACGAGCGCTAAACAGTAGAGGCTGATGACGACAAAATAAATGCACCAATTGATACAAACTGTCGCCTCAAAGCTCGTGATATCGCTAAGAATTCTATCTCTTTCCTTTAGGTTGATAAACAAAAAAAAAAAAGAAGACTTCGGGGAACCCAATGTTAAGGATGAGAAATTTTGTAGAAAGTAAACATCGTTCCGCCAGCACGATCCATGTTATTTGGAATACGAGGCACTGGATATGAATTTCATGACTTTCTTAGTAGTCAGTAGAAATTAGTTACGAATTTCTAAACTAAGATAGCCTGTGAACAGATTTTCGACATCATATTTCATTTAACGGATCTGAGGTACATTTTGCTATTGTTAAACTCTGTTTAAAATCTGGATGCTAAAACATCCAAACAGTTTATAATTTGATCATTTCCCGTAGCCACAAAATTTGTTTGAAAGTTTGTGTTATTTAATTCTCCATTTAGTCATCCATGTTAAGAGTGAAAATTAACGAAATTCATCCAAGTCTTTGATCAAAAAGGCCATTAAATAAGAAAGCAAAACTTTTATAATTGGATTTGAGTTTGCGTAATAATCTATGAAATGTTATTAACGGGATTTCAATTATGCTGTCAATGTCGTCAATCAAGTTTTTGATGACATGCTCCCTCTTCGCTTTCATTTGCAGCGAATCGTTATACACAAAATTAATGACATTTTCTAGTCTGGCGACGCTAAAGTCTCAAATTGGACTATTTTCTCTCGGACGGCCTGTAGTAGCATATCACATGCCAAATACCAAACACGTGCCAAAAATAGTGTTGGAAAGAAAAGTTGGAATTTCTTTAGGTCGTTCCAAAGGTGTTTTCAGATAGATGCGCGTGGTATTCACAAAATATCTTAAGCTTCTTAATTTCAACCGAGTAGACCTCCAAATCTTACCAATGCTTGATGCTAATTACGTTAGGAAGCCACATTATAGCGTTGACAGGGCTCTGTTAAGACGTTTGGTAAATGCCTATGCTAGTTAAACTCGAATTTATTTATCTGCATACCTTTAGCTTTTCAAGATTATTTTGTAGCCAAAATTGTAAGAATAAATGTATGTACATGCAACATATGCATACGAATGTTTATTTGTAATGTGATACCATTTGGTATACAAATACAAAAACCGGCGCCGTAATAATCTATTAAACGTCAAGAACAAAAGAGGTTCGCTGTTGATGCTCAAGGCGGTCTAACAAGTAAGTATAGTCTGTACATAAGAAAATATTCTTCATTGAAACAAGTACGAAAATTATATTCGCCTAACGGCGCGTCTATATAAAATCAACGCGTTTTGTTAACAGTATATTTTACTAGACGTGGGCGTGTCATGTCATCACTCAGAAAGTGTTAACCTCATCTTTTTTCACGCTTATGTGAAGTTGGCTTTTTTTTCAATGTCTCCTACTACCTATAAGACACCGGGGGGCGAAGCTATGAGATTCCTTTGGGTGATGATAGACGTACTGACATTATCATTTTTTTTTTGTTCGTGATAAACGTTGAATGTTGCTTTTATGCCTCTTACTTTCGAGAGTTGCACAGTCAAGGACAAAGAAGGGTTTAAGGTTTGTCGGCGACGGGTTTTTCTCTTGAAAGAGAAGATGCTTCTAAGATGCTTATCGGAAGAGGGCTGTCTTTTCAAATAAAAGTAGAGCATTTTTCTTCTCCCTTTTGGTTCTCTTTTATGGAGATCATCAAACACATGATGGCCAGCGATATTTAAAAGGGCTAGGGCATAGTTGGGTGTGTCCCGTGTGACGGAAACGTTGGAAGCATTATTTCCTCGAGGAGAGATAGTGTTTGGGCGGCCTTCCGGGAAGTGTGGCGTGGTCCAAAGGCAAGAGTGGCACGGGCGTCGGTTATAGACAGCCATAGACAGATATGTGGACGGACAGATGGACAGATACCTACTTACGTATTTCTTGCGTGAAGACAATATTCATCTCTTTGTGAATTATTATTGAAAAATTGGATATTTTTGGGTTTTTAAGCCGTGATATCAGAATATGAAAACATTGCTTCCTGATAACTTGAGCGCTATCTTTTCTAATTTCTATTGTTGTTAAATGTAATTATTTTTATGGTATTTTCAACAATTTGGGAACATTTCGTCAAGCAGGACCAGTAGCCCCTTGCAGAAGAGCTCTGCGTGTATATAAATAACACTGACTTGGAATCTTACATTGTGTAAGAACACATCAGGAAGATTAGGTTCAAGAGGATGGATTTATAATAGTGTGGAGGAATAGAATGCAATCATCTAAGAATAAGAAACATAGATTTCTTCTCTAAAAAGCTGCTCAATATTCTCAGATCAGATGTTATTCCATCAAAAGCTTTTTTTCTGCCGATGCAATCGGATGTAATATCTCAGCTCTATCTAACCTTGAATACTTCAAACAGGCATTAAGAGCAGCAGCAACAACTACTGTTGTTGTTGCTTTAATCGTGCGTTTGAATGCTGCAAGTCATTCGTTTGGCTTCTCATTATTATTGCTGGCATTTTTCATGTAAATATTTCGCATGCATGAGTATTTCCCGATCGATTTGCTTAGTTTAAATTACAGAAATTAAAAGCTTAGCATAATTCGAAACGGTTCAATACACAGCAAAGCATTTGAAAATGTAATTGAAAGAATACCAACAACGCGAAAACACCAACAACTTGAGTAAAGTTAAGTGTTGTTTGAAATGAACGCTGACTGCATTTACGGCAAAATCAAAGAAAAAATACAAAAAAATTATAATCGGCTTTAACCGAATTTCTTAATTTCTTTCTTTCGAAAAAGATTTTTCGAAACTACAGAAAACATAGCTTGGTTTTCGATCACACCCTTAGTAATGTGTATCAATCCCTAAATATCTGTAAAATATTGTAAAATATTGTAAGACAACTTAGGATATATTTACTCTCATCCTTATAAAACAACCATTGAAATGTTTTAACTCAAACTAAAGTATACACATACCTAAGGGATGGGGAGCATGAATCCCGTTTGTGACTATTCTGCATATGTTATGAAAGGCTGTGTCTTAAATTGCAACTGTAAAGCCAAGGCGGCCAGATGTATTTAGGGACATTGCGCTGTCTTCGTCCCTTTTATCCCTTTTCTAAGTTGGTCTTGCAAAAGGGTGCTAGTTGTCCTTCCTGCCGTCAATGCGCGAAACACAAAGGCGTCATGAGTACCGTTTGTAAGGAATTTTTAAAATCCGTTTTTGTTATTTGAAGCCGAGCCGAGCTTGGAATTAAATGGATTGGGCGGACAGACATGAATCGAAGGATATAATTGCTCACGTATACTATTGAAGAGTATACGCAAATTGTAGCTGCACCTGCATGCATTAGTTGATGCGGTGTAAACCTTTAAAAAATTATGTATGTACTCGCGGTGATAAATAGAAAATACATTTTTTTTAACTCACAAAACACATCAAATTCAATTAAATAAAGAAAAGTGTTGAATACGAACGGTTAAGGTATGTGGAATGGATTGTAATTCAATATACTGGCGCCTTATGTGGATACAGAACGAATATATGCAATAATGTTATAAACGTATGTTTGTGTGATTGTAAATCAGCGATTCTAGATGCGTAACTAGAATTTCATTTATTTATTGTTTAGTAATGAGAATGGGAAACCTTTGTGGTTGTGTGCTTCTCATATGCTTATGCATATGGACATATTCCTGTTGCTATTACTGTTGCTGCTGCTGCTGCTGCTGCTGCTGCTGTTGCTGCTGTGTTGTTGCTATTGCTGCTAAAGACACTCAAATTGCATTTAATGAAAACGAACAAACGAATGACACTAAAGATAATGTTTAACATTTTTCTCCTATTAGTCATAAGTAAGCAGAAACTTAATCGATACTTAAAAATAAATAATTAAAAAGGAAACAAAACTACGCTGTAATTATTATTCGATCGAATATGCTCGATGTAAAAAGAAGAGGGTGTGGTTCCTTACGCTTACAATTTTCTATATTCGGCAAATTTTTTCGAGTTGGTTTGCAAAACCATGCATCTCTTACCTTAATAACACAGCTAATGAATATCTATTCGCTCGTTCAGCCTCACTTACGGATAATCAATCATAACAGCTGTGCCTTATTGCATTATAAATCGAATGAAAACGGTAGCACTTGCCCTCTTACGCTTGTACCGTCCGCTGATGAGTAATATTTGTTTGTTTTGTTTTGTTCGTTGTAATTGTTGTGTTTAATATTCACAGCAAGTCATGCTATATGTATATATCTACACGTCTACACATAAACGTGTACGTAGGTGTTTCGTGAGAAAATATACTTTTACAACAACAGCCATATCTAACTAATTTGCAATTTATACAAAAAATAATTCACATAATTATTCAATTTCTTGGCTTCAATAGTTGTAGTAGAGATGGGATCGACGTTGAAGCAATCTAATATTGTACGATTATATAACCCTTAATAGAATTTAATTTAATCTTAATTAGGGATTAATTGAAATACCAAAGAAATCTACTTTCATTTTATGGTTTAATTAGCGAAGCGCTCCCGTGTGTGTTCGTTTGCATGTCTGCGAGAGAAACACATTGCCACTCCCGAACACTTGTGTGCCATCTAGATAGCTCTAGGGAAACATTTTCTATCCATATCGTAATAATAGATTACGGAAACCCTTCGTGGCGTTTCATATACCGAAATTCAAAGACTTATTTTTTTATTTTAAAATTCCAAATACATTTTGCTTTTATTTTAAATGAATTTTATTCAACTACATGTACGCCATTGCGAGCGATAATCTTTTGTTCATTTTATGGTGAAACCATTATGTCACCGTCGTAGAGCTTCTGGGATTTCTCGGATGGAAAAGTAAACCAAGAGATTTTCACGGGCCTTAATTCTGGTTTACAGCGTTAGGAGAATTCTGTAGACTACAGTTCGCAAGGTTTGGTGGACGGAGGAAAGGTATAGACTGCAGCTTGGTTGATTATGTTTGAACTTCCCAGCACCGCGCTTGATCTCATATTGTCGCGGAAGATGACGACTTTCCTATTCGTCAATGCTATTTACCTTATGTCAATGACGCGATTCAATCCGTTTTGCTGTTGACCGCAGTGAGTGCAATCGATCATGTTGCCATCCCACGTGTGATTTCTTCGCACATTAAGTTGGTGTAAGATGCTTCTTCTTGCCGGTTATGGTCCACATTTCACCGCTTGTAGCCAATCTTTCCGTAAATAGCCCGATTTGGCTGTATTTCAGCAGGGATTCATAGATGAAAATTCTCTCCGTTCAAATTTTCTCAGTTTTATATAGAAATTGTCCAAACAATTCTTTATTCAATTTTCAATTCTCTACAAGTTTTTAGAAATAGTTGAGTCACTTAAACCGCATTTAGGAGACTAGAGCACAGCAAGTCTTTAACATTAGGCCGATCTTTACACATTTTTTGAACGATTTGGTACACTTGTGATGAGCAATTACTAAACGACAGCAAATAGCAACCCATTTGCTTGCTGTTGATTTTGATAAAGCATCCTTCACCATAAACACCTAAGTGTCATCTGTTTAATCGAAGTGATGGTGTAAAATGTAGCGATTAAATCTCATCAAAACGGAACTTATCAGACGGAAGGACAAGCTTAGGTCCACTTAGAAAGTGATTCTGAATTGATCGGGATAATAAAAGATGGTTCGATCACAAGTCCTTTTAAGTGTTGCATACATTCGCATTAGCTTGATATATCCTTGTACGACGACTGACGTAAGGTAGCACAAGTTTCAAAGTTTTTCTCAATATTAAAAGCGAAAGCAGAGTGACTCTCGCAAAACCTACTGTTTGTGGAAATATTTTTCTTTAAAACGTCGATCATGTTATGTAAAAATATTAAATCGCTCGGCAAACTGCGAACCCGGAGTTACGGTCATCAGCGGTGACTCGCCTGTCCACTACACCAGCACAGATAAATGCTTTAATGTTTTCTTAATCCTTTTCTATTAAATTTAAATGAAATTTTCTGTTTAAAAAGAAATTGTACTAAACCACAAAGTAGTCTAGCGGTTAGGATGTCAGTTAGACAGCGGAAAGGCCAGGGTTCAACTCCCCGTTCTGCAAACTACACGTCGTACTTTACTATTAACCCTCTGCGTGCGATTATTGCTCGATTGTCGTACGTTACAGTGGTACCCTTTTCTTCTAAAGTAGAACTAAAAAGTCGAAGTGTTTTCAATTTAAGCCTTAAGACCTTGATTTCTGTTCTTTAAAATGAATTATTTTTTGCGTTGTTATGGTGTTGTGATGGTTAAGGAACAAAACATTCCTGATTGATGTTAAAGCTGAAGTACTGTTAATTACATGTTGATTTTGTTAAATTGCCAGGTTAATGAGATAAATGAAAAAACAATGACAAAAAACGGGATAAACCCGACTAATATGTAAATAGCGAACAATTGGAAATTCATGGCGATGTTCTCTAATGTTTACAATGGGCGAGATGCTTAACTCATTAACAGCAGCCAACCTAAACAGACAGTGTACAGCGAAACAGAAAACAATCGCTTAAAATTTTTGTTTAGTTTTACTGAGCATTCAATACAAAAGCGATAGCTAATGATATCCATATCTCTGTAGGAATTTTAGTTAAATGCCGCGGCTGTTACTTGTAAATATTTGAAGAGCAACAGCTGTAATCGATTTTCTTGAACACATTTTGCTTTCGTGGCGTCTCTTAAATCCTTTAGATAATAATTAATTTTTGTAAATAACTTATTTATTGAATTTGACATAAGTTTTCATACAAGATAGGAAAATGCACGGTGTTGTTATTGTTGTTAAGAGTTTACTGAAAACATCTTTTAAGATTGACTAAGGTATATAAACGAAAGCTGAAATCTTCAAGGTTATTAGGGTTTATGCTCGGGGTGCAGTAAACTTGGAAACTCGGCACATGGTTACTGCAGGATGTAGGGAACGTAGATGTAGCTGTAAAATGTTATTTTAATGAAAAGGAAAGTTTTACTACAAAAAGCTTTAAAATAATTATAATGAAAATGTTTGAGATTTTGCATAATTTCCTAGATTGCGTGCAATTGTTGCTGTATTACTATTTTCCCAAAAAGGGTTCGGAATATTTGTAAGATTAATACAAACTTTTAGTAACGATCAAGCCTTACATGATTTACTTCAAAGCGTCCAACTAACTGAAGCATGAGGCTGTGTGTGCTTAGGCTCACATGTCCACAGATCCAAGTTTTGCCGCGTACGCAAAAACATTCAAAAAATTACTACCAACGAAAGATTATGATTTCTTCACTTTTCTTTTCTCATGTGCTGGTCTTTTTTTTTTTTTGATTTTTACTGCGTCTCTTACAATCTGCTTAATAGTTTATGAAATGTTAATAATTTTAATTGTTTACAATTATAATTCGTGTTTATGTATAAGAATCAGGCATCGATTGGCTTCTTCTTAAGTTAAGCTGCATTTAAATGTTATTTCGTAGCTTCCCTCGATTCAAATCGTTTTTGATTAAACGATACTGAGATAAGAGGAGCGACCTGCACGCAAACCATGCAGATTGTGGAGTTCGCCATTAACTTTTGCGCACGAATCAAGTAAGGGACTAAAACTATCCATTAGCAACGATTTCCGAACCATCCAGTTTTCTCACACTTGAGTTAGACAAGTAAAAAGTTATAATCGGGCAGCGCCGAATATTATATCATACACCAATCCGTCTGACACATTTGTTCATTTATTTTCATTATAAAATACCAAAAAGAGTTTTCAAATAAAGGCATAACCCATATATACAATAGGGTGCAAAAGTGGATTTGCACTAAGGTAGTCCATATCTAGTGAAATTGAAGTACTAAAAATTAGATTTTATTTCCCTATAAGGGCTTACCACTCATGAGTGCGAAGTCTGAAAAATAGACCTGTGTTCTATAGCAAATTAATAGCATGAAACAATTTTCATTGTAGCATATTAAAAAATAAACCTCTTCGCCGTATAGAGACTTATTTTTGATCGGAACTCTCAGGTGGAGGATGGGCACAAAAATATATATACACGTGATGCACATTTGGTTCAATTTTTTCTCAAGTCGAATTACTACTATGACTATGTGAATTATTAAAAATCGGATAGTTTTCTGATATAATGGGGAGAGGTTATATGGGAGTGCGTTTGAAGCATCAGCTCACCCAGTCGAAATGCTATTACTCAACGATTTTAGTCTTGAAGTTAGTAGTCTTGGAAATTGCGAATTTTTCCATATGATGACTGTGTCAATATGATCGTAAAAGCGGTCCTTTCCAAGCTGTTTTCATTAAGTTTCATCTCTGGGCCAGAGCATGTTAGTGTAACAAATTTCATCAAAATATCTCGAAAATTCCGAACCCGCACAGGCAACGGACGGACAGACGGATAGGCGTACTTTAATCGGGTCGGAATCCTTTTGATTCAGAAAGCGATCGATATAATAAATGGTGAGCCGATCTTAAGGTCTTTCGGGTGTTACGCACAACCACCAGTAGTTTAGGGTGTAATAAACACTTTATTGCTATATCCGCGAAAAATTGAAAAACGTATTCGAGTACAAATGACATAAATAACTTCCTTAAGTAAAACAATGAAACCTAGAAACACATATTCTTGCAATAGTTTATTAGTTTAACGAAAAACGAACGACTGCTTCCGATAGAGATTAACTGGGGGAAGTAATTCACAGTATTGCTGTAGCACAATACATGCGACGTCAGATGTAAATTCAGTCACATGTAAGATTTTATTATCTTCAGTGTAGATTTACTTAATATTCACCGCATTAAACTCAATTTTCGCATATCAAAAATATATATAAAGTTCATTACTTTTTATTGTATTTAGGTAGAGAGAAGAAAGTTAGAGTGTATTTGTGCGTGTTTGCGCTTTTGAATATCATAACCCAAGGGAAATGAAAAAAAAGTAAAAATTCTTAGAGTAAACATATTTTCAACCGCAGACTGGTGAGGGATAGAGTGTACTTCTAGCTATTGCTGTTATTGTCGTTGTGTTGTTGTTATTGCTGTTTTAGATAAGCAACAAACTGTTAAAAAACATTTTTCGATTGTTCACTTAACATAACACTTTAAATCACCCCATCAGAAAGTGCTTAATATGTTAGTACGCAAGGATTGCAGTATCGTTTGCATGTTGGCATATGGGATTTGCTGTATAAATATATGTATATATGCCAGGGCAGGCCACCATTGATACCACTCACTGAAAGTTATTCGAGTGCGTAATAAAACACTAACGTCATAGCGTCATCACTTAAACATTAAACTAGCATGCACATATGCACGCACATACACTCTCAACATGTGAAACATTGAAAGTGAAATTTTTGTGTGAAGTGCTGTGCATGTACTACAGGAATATTAGATAAACTCTCTTAACTTCCTTGCACATCTTATGTTTACATCTACCATTCTGTCTACTCGCTTGTTAAATTATTTTATTGGTCCACATAACAAACTGACTTGCTTGACTATTTACCCTTCAGGGGGATTAGCCTCAGAGTACAACTAGCAATAGAAACAAAAATATGAAAAATTGAAGAACAAGTGTTATGTGTCAAAGTAAACTCTAGTTGCTCCTTTCACAGCCATGAGCCTTTTACTACTTTACCTAAATCTTAGAAATGTGACATAAGAGTTTACAATGTAGTGCATTAATGTGTAGAATGTGTTTGGTGTTATGAAAACTTATGGGGATAAAAAGTAAAAAAGCTTAAGTCAATAAATTATTTTTCCTTTTATTCAAATTTGGCGACGACATGTCAAGGTCAGGAGGACATGAGCAACGTCGAGGAGGGTTTGCAATATATCCGACTTTTTTTATATTCATCGATTCAGAATCATTTCCTGAACTGATTTAAGTATGTGTGTCCGTTTGTCTGATCTCTATTCATATGCTCCTATCTTCGATCTACACATGAACGTTATTAGGTATTTATGTTTACAACACTTCTCCATACAACGCTCTGTTTTGAAAAAGTCTTTTTATAAAAGAAAGTTTTCGATTTTTACTATTTCTCAACAAAAATCAGGAGAAGGAATCAGGAATTAATATCTTGATAAACTAAATAAAAGAAATTTTGGAAGGACTTTGAAGTAAAACTTTGCTCGGAATACAACCAAGTTTTGAATTCCTCCCTCATAAACATTCTTAGGAAAGCCTTAAACTGCAACGGTGTAAAATAATGACTCGAGATATGAATTTACTGTGCTAAGGTCGAAGAAAAAAGTGTATTCACCGAACGCCACTAATACAAAATTTCTCGCGAAGCAAACATTTGTGCGCCAACAACGTCCAATCATTGTTGTTTTGTGACGCATATGGACAAAAAAATGGCAAAAGTCGATCTAGTCGACCTTGCTTGAGTATTGCATTTTAACATGTTTTTGTTTAAGTCGAAAGGTGGGAGCAACAGCCAGCAGGACGCCTCAGAACAACTATTAGGTATATACATAAGCATCAGTAACCAGATCAGTACCTAATTCTGGCTCAACTTACGCATGTCTGTCTGTCCAGCTGTCTATATGTCCGCCTATGTAACGGACTAAAAAAAATATCGGTTAAAAGTTCTTGCGAGCAGATTAATGTTGAAAGTGGACACAATAAGTCAAGTCGTACGCCTGCGGGGCGTAGTATGAAAATTTTTGAAATTATTTTAACCCAACCCTTTGTGACGGACTTATGCATTTTTTGTAAACATTTCATTGAAAATTCACTTTCATTTTGAGATTTCATTTAATATTCTGCACTTACCTATAGCGAGTGCTTAGGTGGTAAAGGCTTAACACTTATCGATTGGGTATACTCTCACCATCCTATCTCCTTCTCTTTCCTTACATCCTTCTGACCATCACCGTGTTACACATATAGGACATGTCTCCTGAGTGATTGGTCATATCAGAGAAAAAAAAGAATTCACAAGCTTTTGAAAGCGAAAAAGCACTTGCGTAGGATATCTGTCGAAATAAATCGAATTAAGATTTTCGATGCTGAAAAAGACCGAAAAAATGGCATAAATGGCTGTCCTTGCAAACGTTAACTTAATAATGAAAACGAAAGTCTGCTGTAAGTAAAGTAACACAGTTTCGTTCAAAAGAATTTAAATACGTTACTTTACTTTACCTTTAACATACATTTGACTTGCTTTGATTTTTATTCCCTCGATTATAACAGAAATTAAATTTTAATTAACGGCTTGTAAGATATACACATACATATATAACATTTTACAGCATCGCCCATATACTTATAAGTAAAATTAATATTTCGCTCTGGTTGCTGGTTATAAGCCGGAGAGACACATAAACCAAACCTATCAGTAAATAAGTGGTCGCTTGCTTACTTGATGCTTGATGCTTGATGCTTCTGCGATGCCTGCACAAGTCTGTTTGTTTTTCTTCTTTGCATTTGTATGCGCAATCATTTGCTTTATGGCTCTATACACGTACAAGCTTGTGCTGTTTTGAATTTAACCTTGAACTTGATATTAGTTATTTAACAAACTCACTAACACACCTCTATGTATATATATATATATATATATATATATATGTATGTATGTATACATATATGTATAAATTAATATAAAGCAAGAATAAATTCAATCGATATACATTTGTTCGTAGGATCGTATGTGTAAATAGATAAGTGTTTGCGCTCACGCGCGTGCATGTGTATGTGTGTGCATTTGTTTATATTGTAAAACTGGTTTTACACGATTTTCTAAATAACCGCCAAGGAAATGAATGTTGATTGTAATAAAATACAATAACAAAAAAAAAAAAAAAAAAAAAATAACGACAATAAGAGTAAGATTCCAATAACAAGCGAGATTTCTGTTAAGAAAATTTAAAAAAAAAATGTTAATTAAGAGAAAAAAATTATTTGCATTCGTAACTATATAAAAAGAAACGCTACGTTATTCGATAAACAAATCTTAAATCGCGTAACTTTATCGCGTCGCTATGAGAACAAACAAGTGCAGCCACATCGTTGTTGTTGCTGTTGTGTCGTTCCTCGCCTTTACTTCTTACAGTTTAAGGGTGCTTTTCGCTGATTGATTGGGCAAAGGGCTTTCCTTCGATTTCTTTCTCCCACCCCTCTTAGGGAAAAAAAGTTGACTTTTATTGTTGTTTTATTGGTGTACGAAGGTGCGGTAGTGACGACATTAGAAAACTCGCATGCAAGCTATTTCTGTAAACACTAAAGCTTAATGACCGTCACTGTAATTTCCAATTCCAGATAAATATCGTTTTTGTGCGCTACATTAAAGGAATACATTACATTTGCTTTTCCGCCCGTAACACTTGGAAATAAACATCAAAGTTATCAGAAGAGAGAGATTCTCGATCATGCGTTTTGTACGCTTATCCGGCTGTCTGTCTGGAATGCGGACGATAGCGTGAAATTTGACTTATCTTTAGATCAATCAGTAAGTTTGTAGTATTGCAGTATTGACAAATTCCCCTTCGATAGAAACGCATCAAAAAGTCATGACATTCCCATCATTAGTTTGCAGGTTACAGCCAGCTACAAACAAAAGCTGCGTTACGAAAACAGCTGTAACTCGTACTCTCATTATCAGAATATTATGAAATTTTCGGTATATTTCATCTCAAGGTTGGTAGTATCTAAAATTGGATTAACATGGATTCGTCAATAATGACGATCCCTACAATACATATCGTCCTATAAATTAATTGAGTGACGTACACTGCACGAAATCTATGCCTATAAGTGGAAAATAACTCAAACCTCTAATGTACAATAAGTGGTACTTACCTCGAAAGCTTTTCCCCGAGAGTGCATGTCTTACAAAAATAGGCGAGAAAAACTTTTATTTATTTCCTACAAATATTGTCAAGTGTCAGGGTTTAGAAGGGCAATGAAAAAAGAGATTGCGATCGTTCAACTCATAGGTTCACTGTTAGAAAACTATCTTATAATTTTTATTTATTGATGGCAGATGGTGAGTATCTAGTATTCGTCCCAAGAGGTTTATTATTTTATTATTTTTTTTCTCTTTTTTTTTTTTTTAATATAAATTTACTTAGATTTAAGTACAAAAGTTCCGAGAACAGCGAACAGAGCAGAGGAGGAAATGTATCATTATAGCGAGATGATAATCTTGGGATATTGTTATGGACTTTCGTAAACACAAGCGAGCTCATGCATCTACACATCAACGTTTTAAGATATGTAAATGTTATGATTCATTGTTGCTATGAAATTGTTATGTCATGTTTTTATAAATGATGCGTTTTTTTCACTTTTTTTATTAATGATCTAAACTAATGAACAAAAATTTCGGAAATGATTCAAATATTTTATAGGGTTTTTTAAATTACTTCTAAGATCATTTGGGGAAACTTTGAAATTCTTTTTCCCTTTTCTTAATATGATAAGCTACTCTACGGGTATCACACGGCGAGTGTTAGAAAGAAGTGAGTGGATTAGAGGAAGAAATAGGGTGGTACGGTATGATATTTAAAACTGTCATCCTTTCTTCATGCATCCAAATTTCTTCTAAAAAAAGCATGTAGAGAACTTATCGATATTTGTTCAGATCTAATTAACAAAAGAAAAAAAACAAAAATTTTGGAACAATCATGCCTTTAAAACTTTAAAAGTTTTCTCTCGAAGAGTTGTTATTTACACACACACCGGGAGATGTTATTTTGTACATGTCTTCTGAAATGACATTAAATTGTATAAAACATCCCAGTCGAGGTTTTCTTCGCTTATATGTAGTGGGCGCAAAGACGTCCTAAGAGCTTAGAGGAAACGTTTTCTCTGTGGCAAATACTATGTATTTGAGATATGAGAGATTCGAACCTTAGCGCTTGTAGCGATTGCATTAAACCATTCTAAAGACGTATTAAGAACTTGTTGAGAAAAAAGTGTATCCATCGGTCCGACGTATACTACTACACTTATATGTTTAACAATTGAAAATATTGGACTGTTCGCGCTCGCTATTCGATTACCAGAGCCTTATTCCAGACAAAGATTCTTTAATGATAACAAGTTAGTTCAACTAGAACCACACGTTAAATATGCTGTGAGAGAATCCCTAGAAATCTTGCATAACTTTTTACTCATTATATAAAAGCCTATTAGTAAGTACGTAAAGACGAAAACGGAATTTACTCTTATGTGGATCTCACACCATGTGCAGAGGCTGTGCATGTCTGAAGTTGTGCGTTTTTTTTTGTAAATTGAACATATGGCAACAATGAACAGTCGCAATACAAACAAACACATACTGCAAGGCAAAAATACTTTTTGTAACAACGAAAATGTCAAGTCTTTTGCCGATAGTAATTTTTCTTTACCCGAACGATACAAAATTTACATCTTTTTCGAACGGATAAAAAGGACTTTGTAATAATGACAAAATATTGTGGTAAAGGCTTGCGGTAAAACCATGATCATGAAATGCGAGCGCGAATCGCTGGGGCCAAAGTTTTTGAAAGCAATAATTGAAGGTTTTACAATTTTTGGATGGTAATATTTTATTTAGTAAATACACCGGACACACTGTTAGCACCGAAAAAAAAGTTCGAAAATTTTTATAAACACTTCTCACTAAATGTCAACAGGGGTCGGTTAACTGTTCTCTTTATCAATGGGCGGATAGTGATTGTTACAGAGCAGCTTTTAACAAGTTCTGTGTAGCGAACGGACATTTTTTTTTCTGCTCGAATTTTTGTTGGTCGTCACGTGATCGATAGCTCGATAAGGATCATCATAATTCGACCGCCGTTATTTTAAATAATTTCTTGAAAGTGGGTAATGGGACCATTGGACCGAATTTGTCGAGAAAAAAATAAAATCATTAAAAGTCAGTTCTGTCTTGGTTTCCGCTTTGCGACTTTCAAATTACTCTTGTTTCTCTGGCCATCTGTGCGCTAAGCGAAATAACATTTGGGACTTTAGTTTTTTGAGGCTTGTATTGATATGGTTTTTAACATCCGCCTTGCTTTCAAATGTGAATTTTTATTTACGCTTCGCAAAATCTTAAAATTTAATCCTCATTCTCTCTCTCTGTCTCTCTCTCTCTCTATCTCGCAGTTTATTAGATATGCTTTTCGTATACGTTATTTTAATTATGCTACTTTCTGGATATGGCCGGTTAAGTCATTCCATCATTTAATTTTCTCTTTCTTAGAATGCATTTAATTTCTAAGAGCGCATGCAAGAGTTTCTGTCGCAACGGCACTTACATCATATTGTAGTTACGCAGTGTATAGCGTTTGCGCTTCTGTAGCAGATTACGTTTGCAGTGCTGCGTTTGCTTAGAAAGAAAAGAATGTCGTTGATATCAATTTATTCCAAGGGGAGTACAATTTCTTTCTTGTCTTCGTCTTGCACGCTAAGCTAAAAAAGGAAAAAGAGAGAAAGGAAAAAGTTTCTCGTATTTTTTCGTATTCTTTATTTGCGATAACATCATCGTATGGCGGTAGACAGATGTTGGCATTAGTGACATAGAAAAACAATTATTATGATCTCCATGTAGATGTGGCATCACATCAGCCTCGCATCAAAAAGACACGCACGGAAACCATCAGTTATTTGTTTTATCCAATGTGTTGCTTTTTTTTAGTGTTTGCCGCCAACACTTTGTCGGCTTTGAAGAAATTTCAATTAACATATTTTAACGATTCACAGACATATTAAATGCAGCACATAGAGACATGCATCGAAGAAAAGACACAACCGAACCGAACCGAACCGAGCCCATATATGACGATGTAGCTGTGTAGATGCAACAATGTTGACCATAATGGTAATCTAGTCAGTCAACAGCTGTTGCTTTTAGTTTCTTTGCCTTCAATATTTTGTGCTGTTCTTTTGCATTGTTCTATAGACTTTGGCTTAACCTTTAACTAACTCTATACGTGTTTCTATATATTAAACACGTTTTAGTGTTATTTTTATTTTTCTTTTATTCTGGTTGCTAATGCATTGGCGTATATTTTTATCACTTCCTTGAATTCCACAAAATGATTGCTTAAGCTTTTGTTGGATTAACTTGTTTGCTAAGTGAATACGTGTTTCTTTTCGCAATATTGAAAGAAGAGGAAGAAAAAAAAAAAGGAAAAATTCACGTAAATCTATTGTAAATTTTTAATAAAAAAGCTAATGTTATAAGAATTTTAGAACTTTTTTTCAAGTTTCAAGGCCGCATGCATTCATGTTCGTTGCATGCTTTTAAAACCATTTTTAATTTACTCCTCTTCTATGCTGTAGGTTGATTGTATTTAGAACACAAGTTTTTAAATCTCGTTAAATGCGTCTGTTATATAACATCTGAAGAGCGAAGGTGCACTATTTTTGTCCTCCTGTTTGTGACGGCGAGAAACAGACATCTGAAAAATGGCATACAGTACGTATTCTTGATGAGTTTACGTGTCCGTCTACCGTCCAGCCTTTCTTCTGTCGTTCATTGTTGAAATGTTGTTCGCGACAAAAATTGGGAAAACAAATTGAAATTTGGTTTATACAGTCAATCAACTATGACTGTGATCGAGCCACAATTCCGCTGGTACTCTCAACACGAAAATTTGTTTGTTTGCACTCTATACAGTCTCATAGTTAGACTGAAGAGCATTAGTTTGATGCCAAGGAAGATAAGTTCCTCTCCGTTGTATCGAATCTTTTGTTCCCATTATCTTTATCCGATAAAAGATTGGAAAAAAAAGCAAAAACTAAGCTTTCGTACGCCACAATATTGTTTATATTGCAAATAAAAACCCTTGTTATGATGATGACTCAAATATAACTGTAATCCATAATATTACAATCTACGCGTAATGAGGTTTTCGGTTACTAATTATTGTTTATGAGACAACACATAAGACTTTACACCAATCGGTGACGGGCAAGACGGGCAATCTTCAATACAGGAAGACTTTATCAGAGAACGTTTGCATTGAATTGCATGGCACCGATCTTTGGGGATCTTATTGTATTGGATAGATAAGCATTGTTCTTAAAATGCTTATGCTGGCGAGAAATATGGACGGTTTTTGCAGCGAATCACCGCTCTTTCGGCGGTTCAGGATAAAATCTTTGCTTTTGAAAGACTTACGCTTCGCGTGAAACAAGGCGCAGAGACACATTCGGTTGCAATGGCTGACTTAAGAGTTTTTCGTAAAAACAATGCATGTTCATTGCGGAGAATCGTTGCCTTAAAAACGGTTCATGTCTTTGTAATGTAAGGTACAGGATAAGGTTACCATACTTCTGTGGCGCTTACATTGCTAAGAGCAGAATAAAATGTTAACCTTTGATAATTTTTTTTTTCCATTGCTAATCTACGGAGAACATGTTTAACCCCTGCGGCACTGTGTTAAAGTTTAACTAGAAAGGAGGAAGAACTTTCCTATTCTGCTTTGATAAAAAAAGAAGAAAAAACAAAAACTAATTGTTTGTTGGCTGGTTTCAATAACGTGCGCAGGTTTTCAGCGGAAATTTAAAGCCATAATTGACCGACACCGCAAACATTTCCATTAAAGTATTGTCTGGTTAGGGGAGACTGTTGGCCAAAGGCGTCGATATTGCTGCATTTAATACGCCACAATGGGACTCTAACATCGCCTACATAGGCGTGGCGAAATCCTTGCCAAGATACAGAAGAAATAATATTACGCAACTGCTGTTTGCTTTCAATTCTTTTTATTCACCTCTTTATTAGTTGCATTCACATATTCCACCAGTATATTATATCTTATGCTAAATACATTACGGATGGTAATAAAATAATATATTAAGCTGTGCAATTAGATGAAAAAACAAATAAAGACATTATAGTCCACCGCTAAACACCCTACGCTACTTACTTTAATGCAGATATTCATGTAACGAATTTTCAAAATAACGCTTTTTATGTGGGGTGATCCGATCCGAGCCATTTTCAATAGCAATCATCCTTGTGTGGCAACATATCGAATTACCAAATTTCATCAAAGTATCTCAAAAATGCAATCTGTAGGTTGAACACAAGAAAAGAAGACGGACAGACGTACAGACGAACAGACAAGCTTGAATCGGTTCGGAAAGTGGTTCTGAATCGACCGGTATAATGAGAAGTGGGTGGTTATCTCTGGGCGTTGCATACATTCGCACAAATTTAATATACCCTCAGAGTAGTTCAAGTGGCGCAAGGTATAATTTTACCAAAGCACTAAAAGAAGAAAGGTAACATAATTACATATTATGTAATACATAATATTTTATTATTATTTTTATTAATGTTATTCTTAACAATTATTGATTACAAAATACAAATAAACATACATTCATTCATATACCGGGACATATACCCCTTTCATGTGAATGGTACAAGCTCGTAGAGGGAGACGTGTGCACATGCATGTTTACGATAATAAGGCTTGTGTGGCAACTACGTTCGTAGAAACGAGTTTCATATCGTATTAGTGGAGTCAACATTTGGATCGAGTTCATGATAGTTGTCATTATAGATCCTGCACGCGCAAAGGAGTATGAATCTGATAATTGGTGCCGTACAAAGGCAATTTGAGTGGTATACAGTGCTTAGTACACCTAGAGGGTGAATAGGATCATCATCTATTTATTTCGCGTTCGTATCACCGCATCGGGAATTCAAGTTAATACCTGGTATTCAAGACATTGGGTACAAACAACGAAATAAAATTCGGGGAAAATGAAATTTTAGCAATAGTTGTAGGAGGCCGCTTGTTCAGATCACTTCAGGGTGACCAATGTGTGGATTGGTATAATCTGGAGACTGCAAATGCAATGTAAAAAGCGAGTTAATAGTGTAATTATCTATAGGAACGTTTTGAATAATTATTTCTCCCGAGGTATTCTCTTCTTTGCTTATGTCTATTACTAACTAATGGAAATTTATAGCCACACCAGTTATTATAAAAGTTACATTAACAGCGCTACCAACACTACTGTATTTTACTCGCAACTACCGCAAACTTTTCGAAATACTCGTAACTTTACTGTGTTTAGAAATTAATTTGCACGCAATAAAGTTTCGCAATTACGTTGGTTTACTAAAGGGTGAGCTGCAGAATTTAAAGCAACTTATTTGTTCCTGATAATTGCTTAGATGTGCATACTTGTTGTGTTTCGAGGTCGCATTTTATAATTCCGTTTCATTGCTTATATGTGACTTGAGGCATTTTCCTACATTGTTTATTTCCAAACGAATGTGTTTTTTATCTTCGTTGCTTGCTAAACAACCTGTAAAGATCTATTGTGCTCGCTTTGGTTCTTCTGTTCTATAAATCCTCCTTACGTCGAAGCCTTCACTTAATGCAATATTCACAACCACCTGACCTTGAGGCCTTTGGGATGGTTTCTATCCGATGTTGTTAATTATAAATTCGGACAAGTGATGTCGAAACACTTTCGTGCTTTCACAAAGCTCTTGGGTCTTGCTCTTCATTTGCAAGATGAATTTGTGTGTTTTCCTTGCAAGGGCGTTCTTATAAACACTTATTGATTCTTATATCGAAAAATCTCCTCTGCCCCTCCATCATTCGAAGCTTTTATTTTCGAAAACACTTTTTTTAGGTCATTAATATTTTGAAATACATTTTGCAAATATTTGCTTATTTAATGCATGCTAACGAGAAGAAAACAACTTTATGCTTAACATGGCTTCTACATTAAACCAAAAGTACACAAATTAAATTTTCATCTATGCGCCCATATGTACCTATGCAAACACTGTGACTTCTATGCAATGAATGCATGACTATTGTCGACCTGTATTAACAATGGGTCATAAAACTCAAATAAAATAATATTCAAAATAAATATTGAAAATGAAATGAAGTTGAAAATGAAAATGAAAATGAAAACGAAACATAATACAGTGAAGTACGTTACGTGTAAATATTTAAAACAATAATGATGTGTTGGTATTGTTGTTGTCTCTGTTGAAAGCAAGAATCTTCAAAAGTGTGTTTTATGCTTAGAACTTGTAATTTACTGTCTTTTCCTATACAGGCATGTGCATGTGCATGACGCGTTACTCATACGACTCAGACAACTATGAACAGATATCAATTAATTAAAGTTAACATTGCAATGCATTGGTCAGAGTTGTTATGTTCTTAACTTAAGCGGTGATTTATTAAACAATAACCCGCAAGAGACAAAGCGGTTTCGCTTCTTTAAATGAATAGCACTTTTTTATACAGATATTTAATAAAATTTTTTTAAACACGTTTTTAACTTTATTTTATGTTTTATCTGTTTTTTTTTTTTTTTTTTTGGTATGTAGGTATAAGAAAAAACTGGTTCTTCTGATACAAATTGTTAAGAAAAAAAAAACAAAAAAAAACAAAAAACGAAACAAAACAAAATCATAACAAGATAACGTTCAGGTTAATGACCGTTAATGATTTTATTGCTAATTAAAATTGAAAAAAAAAAAAGAAAAAGAGCCGAAAGTTGTATTTGTCCTTAAGAATCTTTCATGCGCTCCGTTTAAGCTAAGTAAATAAAAATTGTTAAATTCTTTAGTGATATTACATAAGCTGGCGCATTGTCATTCGGGTCATTTTTTCCTAAAGTTTCGAAGGTTAAATATTGAATCGGTAGAATATTAGTTATTGGTAAAATTAATAGGTAGTCAGTTTCATTCGTTTTTGTTCAGTTTATTTGCGGTGCCAATCTAACAACAGAACAAGTGTCAAGTTTTATCTTCCCATCACCATATAAGAGAATGTTCTTAGTGGATAAACAGTTGGAAGGCAAGACAGACTATTACTAGTTTTTCAAACCATTCGGGAAATATCTAAAGAAGGGTTCATTACACTTTCAAGGTTGTGATGAGATAATTAGCCTTGGGCCTTATTAGGCCCTTTGAACAAAAAGCCCTACACTGGTATACATAGTGTCTTCTTCTTTTGAAACTGAAATTTGTGGCGATAACACCTACATTTCTGTACCCTATACCATTTCTAGTACAAAGGCTTATTAAGATGATGCGGACTTACGAAAGGCCCAGAAGGAGTTGTGCTAGATCCAGCTTTTATTAATATCAATCAATGCAGGAAGTAATTCTGCTAAGTTTGTCTGCCCGTCTGCGTCTTCTTTTCTTGTGTTCAACCTACAAACGCAATTTTTGAGATAATTTGATGAAATTTTGTGAGACTGACGTGTTGTGGCCCAAGGACGAGCACTATTGTAAATTCTGCGAATCAGACTATTTTTTGGACCACTTCCTGCACAACACCTCATTTTGAATGGTCGTTGTTTGAATAAACATAGGGTGGCGTAGGGTATTTAATGGTGGGTTATGGCTCACTATAGTGGTTTTCCTTGTTCGAATTTATTTAAATTTGCTATTTATAATGTAAATTGGCACGAAATTTTATGTATGAAGAACTATATCATTGACAAGTATATTAAGGATCAAAACTATTTTCCTTATTTTTTGCTTTTGCAAAAAAGTATTAGTCTTACAAAAAGGGACAATTTAGATAAACTATACCGAGTACAAAACGTGAAGTGGTCAAAAAAGTTTGTTTCCGATAGCCTTCATGCTTGGGTCGAAGTACATCTCTGTATCGAATATCAGTGAAATAACTCAAAAACTGATGGGTGGAGGTGGAGGAGCACAAAAAAGCAAGCCGGGCAGATACAGATGCGGACACTTGGATCGAGTCAGAAAGTTAATCTGAATCGATTTAGACACTTATTGTGAAAGTGATTCTGAAACGATCAGTATAATAAAGGATGGGTCTATCTCCAGTCCTTCTGGATGTCAAATCTATCTCAAGTCCTTCGGCATGTCAAAAATTAATAATAAAGAATACCCTACACTTTGTATAATATATTCGCTGCCCACTCCCTTTTCTTAGAAAGGAAACAACACAGTTGCTGGGGAAATAAAAATAATAAATTCGAATAAAAATTGATTTAAGACAAGCAAACAGCCAATAAAATAAAGATTCATTTTTTTATGTCTGCGCAGTTTCGTTTTAACATTTAAAAAAAGATGTCGTCATTAATATGATTCAACATACCCTTGAAGTTATGCCAAAAAGTGTTTTTAAGATGACAATTTTAAGTTGACATCAGATTGTTTCTCTTATCTGCTTCAGTTATTTGAATTCCATCATGGCTTCAAATATAAACTTAATTAAGGAGTCATTCAGACTAATTTTGCTACTTCATCACATTACAAGCCCATCCGTTTCAGAAAACTAATAATTATCTCGTGGTATGTATATCAGAAGTCAAGCACTGGAAAAAAGCTGGTGCAATCAAGTGCCTTACATCTAAGGGGGGTTACGTTGACAGATCGTTGCTGTCGATAATAAATAAATCTTTATTAACAAAAATAAAAAGTCACCTTTTCGCTTGAACTAATTTCATAGCTACAAAATTTCTTTCAATCGTTTATCTACATATCAAGAACTCTTTTAGCTTTTTTAAAAGTTCAAGGTGATAGCATTCAAGGCCAAAGCAAATGCTCGAGCTTTAGTCCAAAATAATTCAAATCACATTTCTTGCACTGCAAATAGTTATAGCGTTCAATATACTCTTGTTGTTCCTATTGATCTTTTGCTCACTCATTAATAATAATCTGATAACTTGATCTTGCCATGCTTGTGTATCGATCTTGGTATATCTTGCGATCTGTCAAAAGTAATTGCATCTTATTTGATAAATTTATAGAACCTACGTTCACTTGTAGTGAAGGTTGATTTATTTTGAACTCAGCATTGAGATCCGTTGAATATATATTTCCTAGTGATTTTTGTCTTATATTAAGTTTGTCTCAGCACTCAAGTGTAGGTTACTTGGTTTATTCACCTTATGCAACGATCACACATGTTTGGAAGGAAGAACTTAGGAAATTCTTCCCCTTTAAATTCAGAAGTTGTTATGATTTCTTCCTATAAACGCTGAGAAGAGAGTCATCCGGATTTTCTTTACATAATACGTACAGTCATACAGTTTTGAAAACGAAGGTCACCACTTATTTTTCTGCTCAATGAGTATTTAGTTAGTGAGGAGAGAAACAATTTGCGTTAAAAATAAAAGAATAAGTTTACGCCCAATCTTTTTAGATTAGATAACTGTCACGTTTTGTTAATGGTTGTGAAGAAATTTTTAGAATTTCGAACTATGTGTTAAGTACTGTTTGTGTAGCAAAACTTTCATGAATTTCACTTTCCTTAGCATGGTTGAGTAAAGATAATTCTTTGTTAAATAGTTCACGATGACCTTTTTCTGTGAAGCTTGTTGGATGCGTGCTTCCACCTTAAGCTAAAAGTATTATTTTCCGCGCATAATAATTAGATTTCATTAAGCATAATAATATGATTGATTACTGCATAGTTGCAGCAGCTTGATGTAGCCCTAGCGATGGCGTACACCAACGTAAGGATTTTCAAATGATAGTAACCTCCATACAATATGGACCAGATTGATGCTAGGAGAGAGAGTGGATGAGGTTTCTTCGACGAAATGTAATTGTCTAGGGAAGCTTCTGTCCATAAGGGTTTTGAATAGTGTGGAATAAATCCACAATTTTTAAGCCCAATAATACAAATGCTACATATTGAAAGAAAAGCAGCCGAACATGTTTTCGTGTACTTGACGATTCTAATCGAATTTAAATCGTTTTTTAATTCGATTTGAATATTAAATGAATTCGAACTGCATTTGCATCGAACTTGAATCGACTTTGAATTGAATTCGTATCGTATTAGTTATTACATTTTTTCCGCTTTTGTAACGTACAGAAGTACGTGTGAGGAAAATCCTAAAGTAAACAGGACTTCTTCAATATTTTGTTCTATTCATTGTAGTCCCTGTTCAGATTACCACAATAATGACTCTAAAGCCTTGTGAATGTTTTACCGTCAATCTATTTTCGATTATCCTCAGGTTAAAAACCAGCTGAACCGGTCTGTGAGCTAGTCCCCACCAAGCACAGGAGTTAAAGGTTTTTCTCTTTACTTACGTTAGGACCTTACGAATTTCTTGAAGGTATTGAAATTGATCTTAGCTCGCACATAAAGCCGAAATATGAGTTATTTTTACGTAGAATTCTAGAAAGACATAAACGACGAAGTGGAAGTGTTTCCATATAGCACACTTACTGTCTGCCAGCTATGACTGCAATTGTAATAAATTGACGACATTGTTGAGCTTTTCTTCGCGCAGCAAAAAACTGGTGTTGGGTATGAAAAGTTCGGCCCAAGTTGAATGCAATTAGTTTGTGGTTTAATTTTTTTTTTTTTTCATTCCGTTCAACATTTTTTGGCTCACATTTAATTTAATTTTTGCGGTAGGTGTCTGAAATTGGTTAAAATGTCGTTTAAATTATGAATTTCAACTTGAACTTCACACGTACACAGGCGCGAGTATGCTTGTATGCGACGCTGGTTTGGCTACTTTTGGGCTTTTGATGGACGATTGGTTGGTTGGCTGGTTGGCTGGTTGCTTGGTTCGCTTTCGTATCGTTTATACATTTATTTCATTTTGTTTGTTGACTTTTAATTTGCACTTTATTGTGCAGCTCTTTACTTCACATAAGTATAACTTCGAATTTAACCTTGAAATTGGTTAACAATCTTTTTCTTTAATTTTTGGACTTATTGCCGTTTTAATAAAAAGCGAAAAAAGAGAAAAAAAATATACAAAAGTAAAAATTTATTTTAAAATTATTTAACAAGATTCGATTCATGTGAAAATAAAACAGAAGTTTATCGAGATTCATATGAAATCGCATTGATGGAAAACGTCAACATTTATGATATAACAAGACATTCTTGCGTTCATTAGATCAGTGGTTTGAAAAGTTTAGAAAAAAACAAAAAAAAAAAACAAATTCTCTATTAAAGCACAAAAGACTTCTTTATTCTTTCGAGTAATTGAAGGAGGTTAGAGCAAAAGTATGCGTGTGTGTATGTGCTTTTGTTGATTGCGTGTTCTTTTCTTGAGATCACTGTTTGCTTGTCGTTCTTGTTGCTTCTTGTTGTTGCTTATGTGCTTTGAACAATTGACGATATGTGTGCGCTGGTTTTTGAGAAATGTCTGTACAAAGATCAGTTGCATAACTTGATATATAAGAGCGAATGTGTTGAAATATAATGATTTTGCCGCTACTGCTGCTGCTGCTGCTGCTGCTGCTGCTGCTGCTGCTGGTGTTGTTGTTGGTGTCGTCGCTATGGATGATGATGATGATGACAATGCTGATGATAATGATAACAATAACGATGATGATGATGATGATGATGATGACGATGATGACGACGACGATGATGGCGCAAATAAAACTGGGTCACTTGGTAAATTGGAAAATTATTCAGTAAAGCAAAGAGAAAAGCAAAAAAGAACAAATAAACATATAAATACACGCATACAGGAAACTCGTAAACAAACACAAACAAAAAAGTGAACAGCAAAATGCCTCATTTAATTTTCAACACTTAATTTCTTAATTTTATTTTCTCATCAAATGTGTTTCTTCTAATTCGTTAGCACCATATCCGTAGTTAGCAAAATAAATAAATAAACAGCGGTTGGGTTTTTCTTCTTCTTCTTCTTCTTTTTTTTCATTTTTTCCTTACTCTAATGTTAGGTAATTATATTTAATGTCATTTACTTTGGTAGCCGAACCATAGAATGCCATGACATAACCACAAAATTTAATGTTGATCATCATTTAATGACAAGCAGTAAAAATGATTCTGAAAAAACAAAACAAAAACCGTAAATTATTGTATATTTCAGCTTACACGCAATAAATGCAGTCAATTGTATGAAGTCTTGTACAATATATATGATAGAAGTGCGCAGGCATGCTGGGTTTGTATAACAATTTCGTAACTACCAGAAAGCAATAAAATTCACTTTCGATGTCCCAGCCGAACGGATCTAGAATTCAACGCGATGACCAACTATTGACTGCAATCACTGCAACCGTGGAAGTGCATGTGATAGCATCGTAATAAGATCGCTTCTAATGGTCTCCCGCTTTAGTCCTAAACATCGAGAAGACAACAAACTGCTCAGTCGCTTAAGATTCTGTACGATTGATGACTGCTTCTGCTGACTGCTTCTGCTGATTGCTACGTAGACAAATTTCGTAATCGCTAAATAGCAAACCTTGACAATCCGCAAAAAAACAGAGCTACTGAGAAGACGGCGCTCATAGGGGGGTAAGAGGCTCAAAGGATTGTTTAAGCAATCGCCACAAGACTGCGCCTATGTTCGTAGTAACAGTCTTCATTCAGCCTGATGTATCAGATTGGTTCAGACTGTATGGCTGTTATACCTCTTTAGGATATACACGACACCTTTGTTGTACATTGCTGTTCATAGATACTGGGTTTCTAGGGTTACTATAGCCGCCGTTATACTCCTGGAAGGACAGTTACATTGGCCATTCCACAGAATAGTTATCAGCTTGTATGTTAGTTTAGTTATATGGAAGAAGGATATTGGGCTGTTCCTATATGTACATCCGTGAGTCTGTCCTGATAAATATTTTGAAGTTAGATGTATGTGGACCAAATTAAATCCGCACCCAGAAAGGCAATCAAAATTTTAAAATATCTTTGCGTGAACGGAGGACGAATAGACTCAATTTGGCATTTGACGGTAAAGGTTTTGCAAGGGTTAAGAAGGAAGTGATACCAATGGGTACCATTACTAAACAATTCAACAATTTTCGTCTATTCATTTTTTGTATAGAAGAGTAGCTCCAAAGCCATGACAACCTTTTTTTTGCATGCGATTACCATTATATTAAACGTAACGTATATGAGTACACTCGCATCCACATAGTATAGCAATAATCATATGCTTTGATATAAATAGGTAAGATACGTGAAAACCGCACTATTGTACAGAACAATGAAAACGAGATGTTTAAATTTTAGAAAAAATAGAATAAAAACGTTATAAAAAACCGCGCTACTGATTTATTAAACAATGAAACTAATTTCAACCTTGAACTTGAAAGGCTTCACAAAACACAAACTATAGAAAATAAGGCACAATACTAACAACAACAATTGAGGGGGAGAGACTGACACTGAGTCATTGGTTTTGGCAGAGAAGCTAATTAATTTGTAATTTTGCTTGTTTTTCAAGGCTTCGCCATGTTTTGCATAGAGTGTATTGTACATCTCGCTATATAACCCAAAAATTTCATTTATTCATTGCTTTAAGAGAGAAAGAGTCGGTATGACCGAAAGGCCAAAGAGCAAACACTTTTTGCGAAATATTCGATACTTTTTTTTCATTGCAGCACACAAGTAAGAAAGCTATACACGCCTTCATGACAGTATGATCAGCCCAAACATTGTTTGTATTAATAAGCAATCGCGAGATATTCCTTAGAGCTTATGCTTTATGGTTGTGTTTCACAATTTTTCAAAAAACTCAGGCTCAACCGCACCACTCGCACAAAAACCAAGCACTTCAGTTTTAATGTTAGAGATTTTTTTCGGAACAGACCTATTTACGTGTTTTGATCCTTGATAAGGTTTAGCCATATTTCTGTTAAAACCATTACGTAATCAGTATTGCTTTTCTGGGACTTCTGGACGAAATGTTTAACCAAATAATGTTCGCCTTTCGTCTTTCATGTCAACTTTACACCAAACAGAGGAAAGAGCGAAATACAATGTAGACACGTATCAAACAAAATTCCCTTTCAGGCTACTTTAACTTTCGCCGAGGAGTTAATGAAATGCCTGACATGGTATTGTCAATGTCTTTTGAATTGAATAGTTGTGAGTATTCGTTTCACGTGCGCCTTTTAATCGCGCTAGACTGCCGCATAGTCGAATAGATAAAAGTTGTGCCTGCCAAGTCTTCATTGCGTTTTCACAACATTTGGTTGTAGCTATAGTGAGTGCTTAGTTGGTAAACGCATAAGACTTGCTGATTGAGTACGCATCCAGTAGGTTGCTGCCATCCCGTATTATGTCTTCCTTTCCTCCCATTTCTTTCCAACTATCATCATGTTAAACGTACAAGAGGAATTTCTTTCCAACCATCATCATGTTAAGCACAAAAGAGGAGATCCCTGAGTGATTGGTCACATTTAAAAAAGACAAAAGAAATTGTTGACAGAGAAGAATGGGGCCAGTCGACCGGCTAACAACTTAGCGCAGCTCAAAAAGTACGGCCCTCTTTCGATTCTATCGAGCGTAAAATATTACCTTGGCGCTAGCGAAGGCTTTGTCCGCGTCTGTGCAGGTGTGGATATCTTGGGTCTTTTTCTCACATTATTGCCCGCTTCCACTTTCGCCATCCATTATCCCTATATTCAAAAATACTTCGATTCGGCTTCATTTCAGCACAGACTCGCAAAGCGTGTTTTTGTTATCTTTTACGGCACTTAACTATTCAGCGGCTTTTTGTATCCATTCTTTTAATTTAGCGATCTTCGTCGATTCTTACCAACCTTCGACCGTAGTGCGGCAAGTCTTTAACATCATTCAGAGCGCAAGGGAGCAAAGGATTCATTGCTGGTTTTGATAGCGCGTTTTCAACGTAAACAACAACAATTCGGGGGAAATCGAATACAGTTTTTAAGCCAGACAGAGAACAATTTCAATATTTAATCTCTGAGTTGAAAAAGGGATGATGTATGCCCGGTAGCAGGAGATGGAAAGCAAACGCTTACTATTAAACAGGAAAATATGTCTAAGTTACGAACATGGCATCGACTCGCATATATAAATTAGGTCACTAGAGCTTTTGTAGGAACTCGTCCCCAGAAACGTTCGTAACATGACGACCTATATAGCCGGAGCCATCACCTGTTCTCAGCACGTTACGTCGTTTCTATACGCCTTTCGCTTTTTTTTGTATGCACCGGAAACCAGTGCCTTGTCCACTTCTTAGTTAACAAAGTGGGATTATTTTGTAACTGCGGGGCGAAAGCAGTGAATGCAAGACTCCATGGGATAAAAAAATGGTTGAAAAGGAAAAAAGAAAAACGCACATTAGAAACCTCTTTCCTGAAGCTAGGTTACAGAAGCTAGTGGCGTCAAGTGCTAGTTCCGTCTCACCTAGATCCATAATGTTTGAGATTTTGTGGACTGATTTCTATTATAGCCGCATATGTGTATGCGTGTGTGAAAAGAAAATACCAGCGGAACTATTTGTCAATGTACTTGGCGATTACTTCATTTGACATATTTAACCTTTTCACCTCTCTCTTTACACGTCAGCACACATCATTGACTAACACCATATGATGATCGTCGCCATCGAGAGCATTATCGTCTTTTAGGTGCAATTAGCTCCATCTCTCATTTCTCGTTAAGCAAATACGACGTTATCGTCGCAATGATGTAAAACTATTTTAGTTTTTCTTCTTCTTTTTTTTGCTTACTTTTGGTTTCACAAAATGCAAAATTTTAAATACGCTTCAAGTTTTCTATGGTTTTTTGTTTTTGTTTATTTATTTTTTGCTTTTATGTTTTCTTTCCTTTATGGTTTATGGGTCGCGCTACGGTTAGTTATATGGTTCTGTCGTCTTATAATAACGAGAACTGTTCTAATGTTGTTATTGCTATTGTCGTTGTTGCTGTCGTTGTTGTTGTTATGGCCGACCGTAGCGATTACATGATGCATTGCTTTGCGAAAAAGAACAAAGAAGCTACTAATGAAGCTTTTTAGTTTCTAAACACATACAGGGAAATATTATTACACACACATACGTAGATGAAACCATTTAAAGAGTCTTAGTGGTTGGGGTTTGTTTTTCTAATGATTATGATCACTGCGCGAATCGTCACAGTAACAGCAGTCAGATGTCGTAATTTTTGTAAGCTTTTCTACAATAGATTCTTACTTGGTGTACTCTTAACTAAGTCGTCGATGAGATTTAGTCGGTTGGTGGAAGTAAGAGCAAAGATTCGTTTGCTAAGCCTTGAAAATGCGTTTCTGTATATAAATTTTCTTGTGTACGCTTGAAATCTTAAATGGGTGTATTAAGTTTCTCGTGTCGTAAGTGATCCACCGAGAAGTTAATGTAAACCAAATTCTGTGCAAATGTTTGTCATGGTTATGTGAACTTTTACACCTTTCCTTCGGTTAACGAACACTAAATTGGGCTTAATAGCGAATGTAGTGCTAATGCAAATCCCGAGTGTAAGTACATACGAGCATGACTAGAAACTGCCTAAGAAAGCTCAATACTTTTAAGACTAAGACTACGGTATAAAGTAGCAACAAGTTTGCATTCGTTGCAAACTACTAAAGCACGTAATGTTGGGCATTTCTGATATGCCTTAAGTAACTTTCTTATGCAATTCTCTTATTCCCTTCATATGGTTTTTCGTCGCTCGGTGTATATTGTTCTGCACTGTTGCGCTGCTTCTTATTCTTCTTCCTCTGAATACTGCAAAATTATTTTCTTTTGCTTTCCAGTTATTTCAATGCACTGCCAGCTGTCGGCAATAAGCTCTCTATTGTATTAATTTTGTTGTATTTATGCCACCCGCCTCCCTACCGCTGCTCATGTAAGATTAGAAATATGGAAAAAGAAAAAGAAAACGACATCCATCCATCTCCGTACGATTAAACACAGCTACATACAAGTACTGCTGATTAGGTCTGAAAAGACGACAGTGTATGTGGAAAGAGAGTAAGAAAACATACTTAGACTGCGTCGTATGACGCCAACGGCAACGATTTTATGTGTTCAATGTATATTTGCATGCCAGTGTATTTTTTTTTTTTTTTGTAGCATTTTCAAGGACATTTTCATATTTGTTTGCGGTCTTATTATCGTTACTGCTGCTGCTGTCGTTGTTGAAATTTACACTTTAGAGGCGCATTTAGTTTCATTTATCTCTTGCTTGCGAAAATGAAAAAAAAGAAAAAAAAAACATTGTGTGAAATACAAATAAAATGTTCATTTGTTCGTTGAAGCTTATAATGAAATTCATATGATAGCAATTGAGTGAAATACATACACACATACATACATACATACATACACACATACGTGTACATGTGTATTCATGTGCTTGCACACAACTCACGCCAGCAATCGCTTCTCCATTAGTAAGATCGTAATTATTACCATTCCACAAGACGGATGAGTAATTTGTTCTTTCGTCAGATAGTTTTGAAAATGTTTTCTAAAGAAATTTTCTTCTGAAATCTTTTACAAGTGATTCTATTGTTTGCGTCTGTGTAAACCGTTTCACGTACTTTTCGTTTCGAAAATTATTTGCATTATTTTCAACTGAAACCGAAACTTGTTGGTAATCATCATGTCTTCACTACGCTGTTAATCTCGAAAATAATTTAATTATAGATTGAGGAGGAAATTTTAGATATAACATCGGCGTTATTGCCTAAGGCTTATCTCTTGGTTTAACTCACGTCAATGTGAGCAATATATTTATTGATTTGAATAACTCCCAGCCAGAGATGACTTGGACTTGAACGAACCTAATGAAGATATGAATTTTCATTGGCAGAAAACTGAAATTTATTTTTGTTTTTAACATATGGTTATTAAAATCGGGGTGTGCTGGAGAGACATTTCGTTTTATTGAAACTTTCCAAAGGCATACGTAACTCTTATCATATTGTTTGAAATATAGATGAACATCTTCCCTAAAAATCATCACTTGTGCCTAACCATCGGGCAGGCAAACATTGAGGCATAACCTTGATTAGTTATCTCAAGTCTATATATAAAAGTAAATTAACTGTGGCCTCATCAACTACCGAAAAGCGAGCCCCCCCCCAAATTGATTTTTGGAAATATTTCCGTAAATTCTTATATCCACATATGTTACAATTTTGATGTCGTTATCGAAGCATTTTTAGGCCACTCGAAGCTATTCTTGACTTGAGACATTTTCACGAAATCAGTGTTTTGGCCCAAGGATAAATTCTATCGAAAATGGATTGAATCGGACAAGTTCCCAAAATAGCAGTTTTCAATATTTCTCGCCAAAAACCAATGGTTAATAGTGTTTCGTGTTCCTAAAAGAAATGTGAAAAATTTGTATGTAAAGATGTACTTTTTGAGCCTCACCGCAACCGTCTTTACGAAAACTAAGGCTTCATATGATAAAAAGATCAAAGTTGGTCAACCATTGACATAGGAATTGAGTTTGGCTAGTTTGGGCCACATAAGTATATTTTTTAGGCCCGAGATCGTAGATGAGTTCTAATGAAAAATAAACCTTTATATGGAATTTTTAATATTTTATGATGAAAATTAATCCTTGAAAATTAGCTGCATCGCGTTTGGATCGCCTCCGTCAATTTATTGAAGCCCACTTCATGTAAGGGATATCGCGAAGAGGATGGCCTTGAAAAAAAAGTATAACATCTGGCGTGTTAGCACGACAATGAATGAATAATTTTAATGGGTGAAGGGATATAGATATTTAATTGGTCGGTCTTGCCCGACTATAATACTTTTATTTATTTATGGTCCTTTGTCTGTCCATCTTATCTATCTTGGTGACCGGCGAAAATTGTATCTTTTTGTTAGACCTCCCGCTGGTCCAATCAGTTGCAATACGAGTAATTTTCACAAATCAAATTCAGTTTATTTCACATCTTTTCCCAAGTGCCGAAATTGTGTATTAATTGAAAACAATAAAAAGCATACAAAATGAATGAATTTCGGAAGTTGTATGAATATCTTATTATTATTATAAGCGCCAATTAGTCGAGAGTGAGCGTCAGTGACACTCCATTAAAATCATATTCCATTACAGTAGATTAAGCATTACGAAGTACATAGTTGTGGACTTTTCAAGACTTTAATAGCCTTTGACATGAACAGACACCTGCTGATGTCATAGTTTCAGTAAAATAATTTCACCTAAAAAAAAAAAAAAACAATGATAATAATAAGAAAATAACACAAAAAACCCGAGAATAACGTCATGCTTCATACAGAACAAAAAGAAGAGAAAACATAAGTTTTTTTTTTGAATGATTCAACGTTAAAAGCGTACATTACTAAAAAGAAAAATGAAAAAAAAATTCGTCCATATATAATAAATATTTAACACGTTAACCATTTAAAAAGCTGCATGTTTGACAGCCGAAGGGGGGCAAGGATATAATGGAATGTGTGCCTTTTATGTTTCAATAAATTTTCGTGTACATATATATATACTCCAACGCATAAGTGCCAAAAAACATATTTATTCGCACACTCGGTTGCGCGTATGCATGTATGTTCAAACATTTTCAGAATATTTATGCTCATCTATTATATGTTGTATAGCCCCGGCGGCTGTGTTTCTGAGTTTTATGTAAATGAAAAGAGCGCTCAGCACGAGACAACACAGACATAATGTAGACATTAAAATTAATAACAGAGGCAAAAACAACAACAATAAGAATAACAACACCAGTACAGTTTAAAAGACCGACTGACATTTGTTATAAATAACCACTACACTGGCAATAGCCATCGTCTTGTAGCATCGTCGTCTGCCTAATAGCCAAAAACTATATATACTTAGAAATGTCTGTACATTTATTATCGCATCTAGGTTACGATTAAATGTGCGGACGCGATATTCGATATGCACTTAGCAAGCAGACAATGAAATCCTTAGAACTATTAAATATTTTCACTTTTTTCTCTTTGTTTTTTTTTTGTTTTCATTTTCACTAACCATAATTTATGAAAATATTTCATTAAAAATAAATTTTCATTTTGACTTTTCTTTTCACTCATCTCAAATTCTTACGTCAACAACATGTTTCTTAAATTACTCTCATCACATTTTCTTAAGAAAGCTATGATGAAAATAATCAAAAGAAGTAGGCGATCAAGATCGAGAGCCCACCGCCAACCATTGGAAATACTTAAGCTGGCATAACTCATCTAAAAGACTTGTGCTACCATTCGTTCAACTTTTCCTTCCATATCGAAGACAAAAGGTGTGCCTGTGTTTATAGTAACTACATATGATCGGTTTTTTTTTTTCAATTATTATACCGTGCACTACTTTTGATACAAGGGCACATTAAGTTTGTGCCGATGTAAACTACATCCAGAAGGCGTTGAGGTAGATTCAAGACCACTTTCTGAATCGATCCATGTTTTGCTGTCCGTCTTATATTCTTGTGTGAGATATTTTGATTGAACTCGGGGCACCGGCTCATTTTGGCTCAAGGACGAATGCTGTTGAGTAGGATTCGGTTCGCGATTAATTGAGATATTTTGTCGAAATTTTCTACACTGGCGTGTTTTGACTCAAGGACAAACGCTAGTGAAAATGGTTCGCATGAGACACTCTTTGGACGCTTCCGACATACCATATCATTTTGAAAAGCTATTATATGAACCTCGCATTACGCGAGGCGATGGAGGATGTGTAATGGTGGGCCATGTCCCACTGTAAGCTTTCTACTTGTTGAATTTTAAACTCGATTGGCATAGTTCTTTAGATTTAGTTGACAAGTTTTTTAATATTGTTTCGTATAATCGAGTTCAACAGCGTCTGGTATGGCAGTGTAAACGACAGGAAGTACGAACCATTACATAGTTGCTTGTGGTGATCGATTTAAAATCTTAATTATAGGTCGCTACGAATGGTAATTTTGATGTTTGAAAATTCCATTAGAAAAGTGAATATGTTTGTTGCTGATTCGTTAATACTTTTGAACGTTTATTGCAAAAAAAAAGGAAAAAAGTAAGTAAAGCATTATACAACACTGCCCTCATTCTCACGATTATGTAACAACAATTACATCTCGTTACGAGGTAGATGATCACTTTTCGGATGAGTCCGTGTTTAGTGGCAATTCCAAAACGTGGTCAAAATTGCATAAGGTTAACTCGTTTTTGGTCAAGCACTTATTATTCTTTACTTATTTGGGCAAAATTGGAGCTTGTCGTGACAAAAAAGGCCTTATAAGGGTCTAAAAATAAAATTGTGGGATGCAGGCGCACCACAACAAGTTCATGTGTCAATTCGCTAATCTTCAAATTCTGAAAACTTGACCTCTTAAAGGTAAGAACCTTTATAGGGAAGACGATACAAAAATCGTCTCATCGGGTCCAAAATTTTGCACATTAGGGAAGCCATTTTACAATAGTATTTTATTCTTTGCTAAGAGAAACCCGTATTTGCTCTTTGAAACAGCATACTATTGATTGAAACGTGGATTTCGTGAGGACTTCAGTAAAGATTACATAATCTTTCCCCCTTGATAACTATTTTGATACCTTACACCATTTGCGGTGCAAGGATGTATGGAACACTCAGAAGGACACGAGATGGACCCTTCATTACATACAATGTAAAATTTTGAATCGATCTAAGCCATGTCCATTTGCCCCTCTGTCAATCGGTCCGTCTGTCTATTGTAAACATTCTTCTGGCTGCAAAACTATCTGGAAGCTATCGATTTCAAATTTTGCGGAAATATTGGAAATTCTTACACGCAGATTAGTATTGAAAATGTCATTGAAAAAATTAACGCCTGTCGAAGGATACATGCCTGAATTCACTATTCCTGCCCAATATTGTAGTGCATCGACAATTTATTATACAAATTACAAATACGAGCCTACAACGCCCCACGCCTTTGGCGTAACTGTCAACACACTTGCTTTACATTGTTTTTACTTGTTACTCATACAGTGCACACAACATGCGCCACATAAGTTTCCGATTTTATTCTGAAAATAGAGAAGATCAGCCTCGCCCATGTGATATTGTAGACTATGAAAATTTAGCTCTTTTTCATTTTAGTAGCCTTTCTCGGGAAGTCGGTCATGACCGAATAAAATTTTCTAATCTGTACTCTTTGTCAATGCAGTTGTGGACAGTACCGCTTTCTCAACAGAAAATGAGATCTACACTGAATCTTTTAAGCAGGTTATACCCAACCAAACTCATCGAAAATATATGTACACGTTTTCGGATTCCTGCATACAAAGAAGAGAAAAAAATTCATTTATCCTTAAATGATGGAAAACCAAATTAAGCCAATAACGTTCTATAAGATAAATCACTAAAAAAACAAAAAAAAAAACAAAATGGTTAGCTATTACTGCAATTGGCAAAAGATCGCTCAGTCGTTTCGCAAAATTTCAATGACTTTCAAATAATGCAAACTTTAAACCGAATTTAAGTCTTCAGGTTTAGAGAATTCCATGAGAATAACTACACAACAGTTTTATTGCTTCAACTTTTCTAAAATTCTCTATTCCAAACAATTACAGACTTGCATTCTCAAGTATCACTGTCAAGGTTTGACGTAGTAATTATTGAATTTCCAGAAAAAAAAAGAAACAAAAACAAATACAACAGAAAACTATTGTCTGTAAGAAATTCTATTAACGGCTGACCTTGGAATATGTTTTCTGTTTCTTTTCTTTATCTGTAACCGACAAAAGACAAATTTTAGCTAATGATTTGTATTTGTTGTTGCGGTTATTGCTATTATTCGCTTTTTTGTTTAATGAGCTGTGCAGGAGATGATTTATGGGTTAAAGAAGATGTATTGGCGTCAGACGTTTATGGTTTTAAAAAAGGTTGAATTTTATTTCACTTTGTTCTCTTGTTGTTGTTTGTTATGGGAATTCACCTTAGAGTGAAATGGTAATGACTTTGATTCGTTTATAAAATAATACATTGTATGTTAATTAACCATTAATTTTTTTCCACTTGGATTTTTTTTTTATGCAAAAAACTTTCAACCAGTTTCTAGTAAACACTCATTCAGGCTAAGAACTTGCAAAAACATTTTAATTCGGTAGATAATGAATTCTGGCAGGCTATTTGACTCGAAAAATATCGTGATATGGCAAAAATTTTGTGTTGGTAGTGAGAGGTGTCACGTTTTTTTCAGATGTAACGCACTGACAGTGTTCAGCAATCTTCACTTGGAACATTAACATCATATGGATGCTCCTTAAAAATCTCATCTCGATCAAGAAATCGATATAAGTACTTGCAACGATATAAGTACTTGCAACGATGTAAGTACTAGCAACGATATAAGTACTTGCAACGATATAAGTACTTGCAACGATGTAAGTACTTGCAACGATATAAGTACTTGCAACGATATAAGGACTTTGAAAATTGCCATACTTAACAGGCTAACATATAAGCAAATTTTGAAAGGTCACTGTTGGCAAACCA
>KK499921.1:237778-265419 GCA_000688715.1 Glossina pallidipes | reverse complement strand
GTACATGATGTAAGTACTTGCATCGATATAAGTACTTGCATCGTACATGATGTAAGTACTTGCATCGATATAAGTACTTGCATCGTACATGATGTAAGTACTTGCATCGATATAAGTACTTGCATCGTACATGATGTAAGTACTTGCATCGTACATGATATAAGTACTTGCATCGATATAAGTACTTGCATCGTACATGATGTAAGTACTTGCATCGTACATGATATAAGTACTTGCAACGTACATAATATAAGTACTTGCATCGATATAAGTACTTGCATCGATATAAGTACTTGCATCGTACATGATATAAGTACTTGCAACGATATATCGATCACTTGCACAACGTTAGAAAGGTTATTAATAGGGTATTCACCCTGCCCTAGTTTCATGATTTCACAGGACATGGTTTGCCCACAGTGACCTATCAAAAATTTTCTTATATGTTAGCTTATATTATGTTAAATATGGCAATTTTCAAAGTCCCATAAAAAAATTCTTCGAGCAAAACTTAATATAACCTGCACATCGTTGGAAAGGCTTTTAATAGAGGATTCACCCTGCCCTAGCTTCATTTTTTTAAGGGATATGGGTTGCCCACAGTAGCTAAGCAAACTTTTGCTTTATTAACCTCATTTATGACGTAGTGTAAAAATGCTGACTTTTCAAATATTAATTAATTTACATAAATACATGTTTTGTTTATTATATTTTGTAAAAAATTTTCCAAAAGGTTTATTTTAACTAAATTTTGACTTAAATCCCTCCGAGACTTCGTTTTATTGAATTCTGTGAAGGGCTTAATAGATCTATGTTGGTTTCTGTCTTTGCTAGTTATATATAAATATAACTTCACACCCTTGATGTCGGAGCGTTTGCTTGTCGCTTTTACTTTGCAAAACCAAAGTTGATATACAAAATAAAGACAAGTAAAGAGGCCATAGTGGGCCGTGGACTACAATAAAATATCCTCCAACACTCTGCAGTTCTTTATATGACGATTTTTCAAAGTAAGCCATTATATAGGTAGTGATTGAAAAATTTTTCCGATCCAATCCAAAATAGATTGTTGCACCAAGTTTCATCAAGACATCTCAAAAGCTGCAGCTTGACAAGACAGACCACACTTGCACCAAAACTGCTGTAAAGTATAACAGCTTTAACATAATGTGGATTTGGTGCTGTTAGGGTTAGTGCCCGATCTTAGTTTTTACTCATAGATTCCGTGCGCTCTAGACATCGCGTAGCTTGATTTGAAAGTTCCGCCCAGTTTTCAAGAACCAACAAAGTTCATAGCCATGTCTTCAAAGGACATGGCGATCTATACGAGTGCCAATGCTTTTTTCGATTCCGCATCCTTTAACATTTGTTGTTGTTTTCCTTTCGTGTACACTTTTCAGTTACACAATAATCCGCAATAGATAAATATCTCTGTAAACTTGGTCTTAAAAAGGCAGTTCTTTCAAATTTTTCTTAAGTAAAATCCACAAACCATAAAAAACCACAAAATTTCGGCTTAAATCAAAAAAAACAAAAAAAGAACGAAAGATTGTTAACCAAATTCAAGGTTAAAAATTTAAAGCTTAAACATTAAAAAGGCAAACGTAAATAAAACCCGATTAAGAAGTTGAATAAGATCAAGAACAAAAAAAAAAAAAGAAAAAACAAAATGAAAGAAGAAGAAGGAGAAGGAATATTAATATCACGCGGTAGAGTTTGCATTGGCGTGCGTTCGCGCTGAAAAAAGTGCACAATGAATTTAAAAAATCCACTGACAGACACAGATATAAATATAAATAATGACTAAAAACAATCAAACAAGAATACGTAAGAAAATATTTATTTGAAATTTGTTAAATAACATTAAAAAAATAAAACATCTTTCTTATAAGGAAAAAAAATTACAAAAAATTATAATTTATGACTGCAAATAAAATTCAAAGACTGACTGACATAAGGTAAAAATCGAAAACAATTTTCAAATGAATTTCGTATGAGTAATAAAAATAAAATAAAACAGAGTCCGAGAAGCAACAATGTTGTGTGTAAGTTAAACCGTAGAAATTGCTAATAAAAAGATCGTCTAACCTAAAAGAAACACTCAACTCACTCTTCTTTCAAGCTTGCTTTTCAAAATGCATTATGTAGACTTACCGAAGACTGTTATATCTTTTCCACGGTTCGATGCGAGTATACTAAGTTTTAGTGGCAGTGGTATAGCAGATATCGTTTATCCTATACATTGTAATTAATATTTTTTTTATACGATTCGGAGAATTTTTGACCGTTCACTTAACGTTTATCCGTTTACTTATACATCATTTTCTGCTAATTGCGAATTGAATCTTTGATCTCATTTGGTTGATTTTCGATTTTGATTCGTTAATTGTAGACCGATGTCCGGGTCTTCTTACACCTGAATTAAGACGAGTGAAAAAAGAAAGATTGCGGGATAGATCGGTAGATAGGTGTGCCTCAATCAACTTCGTGCATGCACATTCTATGAGTCTCGCGACGAGTGTTTCGATGAATGCGATGAATCTCACCTTCGTGAGTCTAAAAGTATATCATAATTCCCGTGATTTATGACTTTTCTAAATTTTCATTCTACGACTATCTAAAGGTATCTATTCCCATAAAATCTTTCGATCGCAATCGCTAGGCGTATTATTAGTATTACTAAAAGAACCACAGTCGAGTCAGTAAGAACGGTGTTATTAGGTGCTTGCAAAAATTTCGAGCGACGACATGTATTGGTGAAATTGATAAAGTATTACGAAATATCAATGCACATAATGGTTACATTCGATGGTTTTGACATTCCTCTGTATAAAATGACGGTTTTCCATTTAGTATTACTGAGCTATTTAGAGTATGCAGACACTAATCATAGAAAGCTCAAAATTGTATTTTCGATCTTCATTACTCTTGTTGCTCGATTTGAAGAAATCTGCTGCCGGGACACCCAAGCACTTTCAGAAGCCTATGGTGATGCTGCTTCGTTGTATCACAATTGCTGGTTTCGGCTTAAACGCTTTAAAAGTGAGTTCAATGACAAAGAACTGCCTCGAGGATAAAAAAAGTTCGACGATTTTCCCATTTCGGCCATACGTTGAAGAGTTGTTAAGGATACACAGTTGCAGCTCGAATGGGAAGCTCTGCCGCCCACACTGCATTCATCAGGCATTCTGAACACCATTTGTTCAATCGATGCAGCATGGCATGGCCGGGACACCAAAGTGCCGCAAATTTGAAGAACTGTGAAAATGGGGCGATGATTGAATCGGTGCCAAACCAATATCGTTCCTTCAGCACGGTATCGGCACGTGCCAGAGAGATGGGAAAAAGTTTTAGAAAATATTTTGATTAATATATGTTGCAACAATTTTTCCCAATAAAAGTCTTTTTTAAGTGAAAAAATGGCTAAACTAAGTGCAAACATCACTATTAATAAATCCGCGTATGCGGTATATGAATGTGAAACCGGAAGATTTGTATAGAAAATAAACGTTTGTTGCATGGAAACGATAATGAATATTTTATTCCACCCTATGTGGGTGGATGGACGTATGTCTTGGAAATAAATTGACCTTTTCCCTTTCCATCCCTTTTGGATATATTGCCCGTTTTTTTGAACAACGAACGGCTCATAACGATTACTTGTTTTTAATGATTTCACCAGACTGTAGTAGCCAATAACAGAACTTGTTGTAGTGCTTTCGTATAACGATCGCATATTGTTGTCAAATATCTCAGCTTTAAAGGAAAACACAAGTTAAGAAATTAATTTCCTCCACCCGTGAACTTACATACGACCACTTATTGGCAAATTCCGGTTTCACATTTACGTACCTATATATCCATTCGTTTATTATATATTTTTGTAGGCTGCATATATTATACATGTCCGCTCTGCCTTACAGTGGACTTTGAAATTTTCTGATGATTGCTTAAAGCTTTTTAAAAAAATACGGCTTATTCTTGAATACGTACGTTTGTCTGCAATTGGCGACTACTATGGTTAGCCACAGATCAAGATAACTGCTAGACCACTCTTTCAGTTCTTTTTTGCAGATGTTTTATGGTTGGCATAGAACCAAAATAAAATAAAAAATACTTGCATCCGCATTTCCGTAAATCTCTCAAAGATTACTTATCTCAAAATTAAGAATAAAGGAATTGAAGTGCGGCAGTTCTTAAAGCAGTATTGCTTTAAATGTTTTGACGTTGACACAGAGAAAGTTCAAACTCGCTTCCCCTGATTTTAAAAATATTGATTCTTTTCATAAAGAAATCCTGGAATTAACGAGCACGTATGTACATATATATCTTGAATTATTTCTCCTTTTTTTTGTATTATTATTAAGCGGCTGCCAAAATATTTCAATGGCAAAAAGAAACTAAAGTATATTTGTTGGAGTTGTGCTCGTAATCTTACTAAAGTCCAGCCCAGATGTAGTGTTTGTGAATGGAAAATTCATTACGTAAATTAGAGAAAAGTCTATAACCACACACGTAGAATAACACCTGGTTCAAGAAGCGAAGGAATGAAAATTTATTTTTGTGAATTCATGAAGTATTCCGTTTGCGGGCACAGTTGCGAAAATGGACTCTTGTATATCTTTTGATTGAACGTTAACCATGCTGTGATGTTACTCACGTTCCTGACATATTTAATTCTTTTTTTTTTTTTTTTTTTGTTTCTGACTCTACTATGCATTTATCACGTTTCAAAGAGTTTTCAATAAAAGAGAGGGGAAAAAAAGTGAAGACGTCAACTACACATTGGGGTAAGAAGCGAATATTGAATTAAAAACTCTATTACTTTCTAAGACAATTTTCGCAAAGAAAATTTTCAATAAAATTTCCTTAGAAAATTTTCTGTGTTTTTTTTGCGCGCGATTCTATTTAAATCGAAAGGCGTTATATAAATTCATGACAGCCTTACAAAGTTCAGTCACCCTTCAACTTGTAATTTGTCTTTATGCCACAAAGTATCCTCTGAAATGTCAAATAACAAAAGACATACAGTCGCGTCACACGTATCTATTTGTAGACAACAAGTGAAAATATCAACCTTCAACCCATAATTAAATGAGTTTTCGTTTTCTCTTGGGATTTATTTTTGCTTTCTGAAGAAAGATACCTAGAGAGAGAAAGAGAAATAAAAGATGAAGAAAAGAAATGCTTCCGTCAAAGAGTGACAATGCTTGACAAGCTATAAATCTGGGGAGGGATAAATGTTTTGTAGGCGTTTAACGATGAAATAAGAACACAACAGATAACAAACAAACAGACAGACAGACTAACAATGTAAGAAAATCCCACTGGATGAAATAAGGCGACATGTACACATGCATTGTTGTCATTAAATCGCTAATGAACGTAAATTGTTTTTGAAGATGGCCATGAGAAGAAGCAAAAAATAAAGCGGGTACACTTTTTATTTTTTCAGTATAATTGTTTATGGTGATCATGACGATGATGAGTATTGTACACCTTAAGAATTATGTGTCTGCGTATAAGTGTAATTTTTTTTTTTCGTTATACTGCTTTTGACCAGAAGTGTTAATGAGATGAATATAAAAAATAAAAATAAAAATAAATATAAAAAATAATTACACTTTTCAATGTCTCCACAAAAATTTTTATGACATTCATTCATTCAGGATCGTAAATAATACGATAAATACATATGTGTACGCACATACCCTCACTGCCAAAATAAAAAAAAAAAAAACGAACGACAACAAACAACATCTGTTGCCGCATTGTTTATGCAAACGTTCGTTAATTTATTAAGTATTTTAAAATGCTTATAAATCTACACAGAATGATCTACCTTAGGTGTATTCCCTGGAGCGGGAGGAGAGGAGAAGGCATGATAGGATTAACCGAGCTTTTCTTTTTTCTCCTCTGTTCTCAGACATTTTCACTTAACTGCAGTTCATAAGCACACTTTGACGTTGTCAACAAAATGATTAATTTTTTATACGGTGGTCTTTATATTTTGCTACGACCTGCTCACTCTGTGATTTCCGCCGTACGGCCGCTGTAATGATATTCTTGCCGTTGAACACAAGAAAATAAAAAATGACAATGTGACAAATAATGCATAAAGCAAACAACACATTGTGCAGTTATTGGAAGTTTGCCATCGGGTCACTTCAGCTACTTACTTGCGTTTAAGCCAGCTGGACATTGTCTACCGTTTTAAATTAAATTTCTTTTAATCAATTTTCTTCTTCTTCCACCATTTTTTGTATCTAGTATACAACACATACTTGCAATTACATACATAAAGTTTTTTATTTCCCTTGTAACATCCATGAATACTGTGACACCACGTAAGACCTTTAGTTTAAATGCGAAAAAAATCCATTCGTTTTAAAATTTAATAGTTTTTTTTTGTAATAGTTTAAATACATGTATGTGTTTACATAATTACGTATTTAACCATATTTTTTATCAATGCGCTAATTCCAAGGTATTTCGAACTTAAAAAATAATCTTAAAACTCAAATGTGCGCATTAATATTCCAGCTGCTTTGCATTACTTAGTTGCCAGAATAATGTACTGGGATCTTAACCAATTAACTGCTTATGACGTATGTACACGTCATGTGAAATAAAAATTTCCGAATTGATGTAAAAAGCCCCAAATGTCAGCGAAAGGTTTTGAGGGCTAAAGTCTCAAGTTCGTTTTGGTCGCACACTTAGATGAAGTGATTCTTATTATTCGTTAAATGCAATCAGCTAGTTACTGCAAGCCCAGGGTTGCCTGTTTGACATAACCCCACATTCGAAGTGAGTCGGCTAATGTGTTTTCAAAGTGACGGACTGATTTTGCCAATAAAAGAATATTGCACTTCCCTCTCATTCATGAATTTTCGAAAGAGTTGTAAAGAAGAAGTTGTGTGCTATCGCTGTCGATAGATTCTCATGTTTCTCCATGCGAAGCGAGTTTGGCCTATAGAACCTACTGTAGTTGGTGTTTGACTCCGTATCACGGCTTTTACTAAAACTTCATTTATCAAGTTATTAGACTAAAATTGCAATTCTGCCCAGTTTTAAGGAAAAGAATCGAATCGTTGCAAGCAATTTATGGGGTTCCCAAGGCAAATGCCTTAGAGAGAGCCTACCTAACTAACGATCTGCTTATTGTGCCAATACATTCTAGTATCTTCCACACCTAGAGAGAGAGAGAGAGGCTCTTTTCAGATGATCTGTTCCCAACTTTGTTGGTTGATTGTTGTGCTATGCAGTGTTTCACTATTATATTAAGAAAAAGGATTGTTCCATAGCAAAATGCAGGAGAAATTGATGTGGGCAGTTAACTTATCGTTGCTTCGTCTCTCACTATCCATTATCTACGTAACAAATACAAGCCAATTATGGAATGATGACAGAAATTTTTTTCAATCCTAATCGAAAGAATTTTACTGAAATATGCCTCATGCCAAGTGAAAGGTAAAAGGTAGAGGGAAAAGAAAGCAATATTTTTGTTCATGCATTGTCTGCATATTTGTCTCTCCGTTATAGTCAAATTAAATGCAAAATGACATGACGCGTACGTTTATTAATAAGTTTTTAATTTATAAACAAACGCCATAAGTGCATTGAACGTTTCTATAGCGATTATAATTGCAAACATATAAAAAGCTGATATAAATATGTATGTGTGTGTATATATATCCGCGTATATATAACGAAAATTTTAATAATTCTATTTGAAACGATTTATTGAGAAAAAACAAAAGCCAAAAGTGTAAAATTTCATTTGAAAAACTATAAATCCGTATGTGTTCGTATCGTACAGACATGTGTGTTTGTAGAGGTCATTGTCATTTAATAAATTTTAATTTGGTGTAAATTCATTTACACAACATTGCACACAAATAACGCTTAAAAATGTCAAATTTTTTTCGATTTTTTTATTTTTCATTCTATTTGCGTTGTCTTCATTTCAAATTCAATTTTTCGTTTTCTCTTAAATAACAATTTTTAATGATGTACTTAAATAATTTTTGGCTGAATTTTAATAGTTTAACGCTTAAAAAAAAACAAAAAAAAAAAAATATGTTTGGTTAAATTATTTTTAGAAAAAATCAAACTCAAGTTATTTCGCTTATGTACGAGTTGATTTATTTTAATATATCACTTACACCCGGCATGGCCAACCGCCGGCCCGCGGGATGGGCGAGTGCGGCCCCCTACCTTCAATATATCTGCCGAGCAGATACCAAATATGAAGGTTGTTCAAGTGCCTTTTTTTTTGAAAATTGATGCACAATGCCGCGGTTTTAGTAATAGTTGGACTTTTTCTTGGCCCCCGTCATGATAGGAAGTTTAAAATTTGTACTGCTAGTACATTGCTTACACTGTAATGTACATGTGTAGTACATGCGGTAAAGCCTATGTAATTTCTGCCGTAAAGTCATTGCAGGACGTGCTTCACATTAAAATGTCTCCAAAGTTTACTGCTATTGCTGTTGTGTGCACGACCGATTGCGTACATTTATTACCAATGTGAACACTCTAAGCTGCTGCTGCTGCTATTGTGGCATGTGCAATACACCTTGTTATTCAGTACATTGTTGCTGCGGGAATGCTCGATGTACACTGTGATGCTTACGTACACTGCAGCAAGTTACTCCGTCTAATATATACGATACATGAATACTGTTATTATTGCTGTAGCAAGATGATGGACTTAGCGCACCATTGCTGTCTGCAAGGTGAGCCATTGACAGTACCTTTTTAAACATTACACTTATTTCAACGTGCTGTCGTATATTGCTCTACATTGCTGCAAGATGCTGACGGAAACTATTCTCCATTGCCCAATGTTTCCTTTACAATATAGCCCTTATGTGTACTTCGCTTATAGATCGCGTGGCATAGAAAGGTCCAAGACGTTGCATCGAAAAGCTTCGTCATCTTTCCTTTAGAGTCGTAATACTAGATATATGAACATATTCTGCTGTGTCGTTGAAAAGTTCGTCGGATGTACAGATGCCAGTCAGTTTCTAACACTTTATGTGCTGGGCTGATAGTTCGAACGACGAGACTTTATGATACGCGTTATTGCGGGAAGAACATAAAAGTGTGTCACTTTGATGTTACAATGAGATCAAGTGCTTGACCTAAGGAAAATGGTAGGTTCCAGATAGGCTTCGGGATAATCAAAACTCCTGATGTCATCCGACAATGGAACATATTATGTTACCGATCTGGAACATCTGGTACGCTTGCTAACCGAGGCAGGTTGTGTCCGCTTTATGGCAATCCGAAGCTCTCTGCCACCGGACACGACCTGGAATTACGCACGTGTTTCCACGCGTCTACACTAAATCACAAGTAATATAATATTTTTTTTTGTCTCCTATCCGTGTCACAGGCTAATGGCCAGAAAGCAATAGGGAATGGGAATGAGAAACGGAATGACCGCAGCCTAATGAGTCCGGGCCTGATGGATGAGTATATGCTTTGCATACGATTGCTTTTACGAGGTCGATAAAAACACGTCAAATATGTCTACATAGTACGAACAGCGTTTAGAAGCGAAAAGTAAGATGTTCTCTAATATATTAAATAACAAAAGACTTCTTTATGTTAGTTTGTGTTCAGTTTTGTCTTAACATTTGTGCGAACGAATGTATAGCAACTAATGCTCAGATGATTATTCTTTATTGCTTTTGTCGACTACAGTTTGAGGATTTCAGTTCGCTCGCGATCATTATATCTTCTTGTTCTTGTTCTTGTTGTTAAGTTTTTACGTAATTGAAAGCTATTTAAAGGCTGCGGTTTCTTAAAAATTGTTTGAACAAACATTACTTGCATAACTTGACATGCGAACCTATTCTTGGCGGTTGCTGATGAATATGTTGCGTTATTGGCTTAACGATGTTGTTGATGATGAAGGCGCAAATGTGTATAAACTGGGTCACTCACTAAATTGAAAAATTATTCAGTAAAGCAAAGAAAAGATATAGAAAAGACAAAGAACACAACGCACAGGAAATTTAAACGCAAAGTTGTTATACAACCAGTCACTTAGAAAAATAAATGAGTAATAATTTCGAATGGAATTTCACGTGTTTTTATGTTGATTTCGTAGCTTTATTTTCATTTCACATCATTTTTCCAAACTTTACAAAAATTATTCAAAAATTTCAGAATAGTAAAATTCTAACATGAGCTAATCGTTTGTCCACTAATTTTTCCAACATCAAAATCATTAGAATACTAAAAGTGCACCTCCCTTGAGAAAGCCATGGAAAGGTTAATACAATGGAACAAAACTTAACGGGTTTCGACTTGAAGTTTAGCAATAAAAAGTTTTGTTGTTAAGTGATGGTGATCAGCCCCTGTCCTCCTACCTACAGATGATAATATCTTCAGCATGTTCGTACACATTTTGCACGCACAAGTTGCATAAACCTGAATAAATAAGTCGTGTAATCGGTAACACCTATCTCTGTTCGCTTTTTGGAAAAAAGTTGTTGGTATATTGGCTTTGTAGAATCTTCAGAATTTTTTTCGATCGAAAAATCGATAAAAGAAAATATGAAATAATATTTGAAAATGGAGAGGGCATGTATGGATGTATGCAACACCCGTAAGGACTTGACATAGACCCACCTGTTTATACCGATCGATTCAAAGTCACTTTCTGATCTGATTTCAGAGTGTCTGTCCATCTGTCCATCTTGTTTTCTTGTGTTCAACCTACAGGTCACAATTTTTACCATCTGGAGTATTTTGCCCAGTGAAAAAAGCTGTTGAAAATGGCTCGAATCGAACCGCGAACTCTATAGTGTTTTTACTTATTTTATTAGTTCTGTACTAAAGAAAAAAACTTTAGATGATCATTGTCATATAAGAAAAAAACTTCAACTTAAAAATCACATGTACAGCAGTATCCAGCAAGATATCACAAATACTTTATAAGTAAATCTTGTTGTCTGTGATAGTCCGCATGGCGTGTGTTTGCGGTTGCAAATAATTTCTACATAAAATGAATTAATTTAATATAAAATTTTGTTATTCCTATGATTCTATTTCGACGCATATGCATGTAAGCGTCCGCCGTTGTATTTGTATCTGTAAATTTAATTTAAATATAATAACACTGTGTTGTATACATACGTGTGCATGCAGAAACATAAAAGCCTTGACCTTATTTTCTGTTCAAGATATAAACTTTTATAATAGAACAACTTTTCTACAGGCATCTAATCAGTTGGACAGACGGAGAGCATTTATTATTATATAAATACGTTTGTTGTCATATGTATATGTATATGTACATACATGCATGCATACATGTACGTACACATATGTTATTTTTGCATTGTACCTTGAGTTTTTATGGTGACGCATAAATTTCATGCTTATTAAATTAATATCTTCAAGTCAATGTCTCGTTTGGGTCATAAACAATTTGTTGCGGCAATTTTTTTTGTTCATTATTAACAAACATTTAAATAAATGCATGTAAAGTAAAAAACATATATATATATATATATATATATATACATATATGTACATGTGTATATGTGTATTTGTGTATATATTTTATCTAAACAAATACTTGCATAATTAATTTACATATTTACGGGTTTCCGTGCTTAGTACTTACATGCGCATGTGACTCTTTGCCTGTAGTCGTATCGTAGAGCTCTTTGTCGGTTTTTTGTTTTTTTTTTTGCAACTATGACAACTCTTTGATTCGTTTATTTAAATATATTTTTTGCTAGGTTTTGCTTAATTTATTGTTAGTTTTTTTTTATTATTATTGTTATTTTTTTGTTTATTTTGTTTAATTTTGATTGGCAGGTGTTATGTGTGGCTGATGTTGTTAAGTTACTGGGAAAAAAATTGTCATCTTTTCTTTTATTAATCGTTTGATATCGTGTCGTTGATATATCAATTCATTTTCATGTTTATTATATTTTTTCAAAGAAACCTTTTGCAATTAATTTTCGAAAGGCTATCTAAGATAAACTATTCAATATTTAATAAGAGAATATGTTTATAAATTTTCTCTTATCCATATGATGGGGATGACAGTTGTAGTATAGGAGTTGTTTTCGTTTCTGTTTACAGCAATTAGAAACGTCGGCAAAATCATTAAACAATGTTTATCTGTCCGACTGTGCGTCTGCAAGCTTATGCCCGACCGGTCGGTGAGATAGGAAGCTAAAGTTTTCTATTTATGTTCTAATAGATAGTTTAGCGAAACAAACACATTCTCCAATATGCTTTTAAGAGCTAAATAGGATCGTAAAAACCTGTAGATACGATTTACTTACTTACTTATTGACCGCAACAACTTCAACCCAATATATTAAAATTCCGAAATGAATCATTCCACTTGGATATGCTTGTTGGTCCACTCCATTCCTACGCTGACATTGGAACTTGACTTGGGAAATGCTATAGAAGAACACGGACTGTACGTAGCGGATTTTAGACCGCTTTTTCTTGTAGGCTATAAGTACCAATATTTTGATCATTTCGTGTGTGATGCTTGCCGGCAGATTAAGTCAATATCTTCACTGGTATTTAATGTGTTGCTCTTTAATATTTGAACTGTTTGTCGGCTTGTACTCCTGTCTGTCTGCTCACCGATCTATCTGCCTCTACGTCTATGTGCTACGTGCGGTAAATAATTAGTATAAGAACTCCTTGAAGAAGAGACAAAACAGAATTGAGTTTCTTGCTCGTTATCTGCAAACTGTAACAGATGTGTCGGCAAAAATTGCGCATACATTCGTTGGATGATTATATAATATTTGTATAAAAATGTAAAATCTCGGCAACGCTCACTCAATATTGTAGAGTATCGAAATTTCATTTTTTCAGTTTTTGAGATAAAAGAAATATGCAGGAGCAGAAAGTTCACCTACAGCCAAAAATAATAATTTAAAAAAGGTATAAACATAAGTCACTGTAAAGTGCACAAAGCCTTGCGTAGGATAATATTTTGAGCCGATTATGCCATGTACGTCGTCAAGGCAGGGTGACCGTTTGCAGGCGTGGATATCGAATAAACTCGATAGTAAAGCGAACACGTTATTCGGCACCAGTGCTACAGACGATATATTTTTCATGCGATGCCAAAAAAAGGACACTTTACAGGCAGCTTACTGCTCGTTATAGCGAATCGATAACCACAAACACCGTGAATTGAAAAACTCCCCGAATAAATCAAATTTGAAAAAATTGATATGAGTAACGTGGTCGGAAGTAATTGAAAGGAAAATGTGCGCGTGGAAATTTCGAGTTCTTTTTTTTTAGTCGTATAAGGTACTTTTTCAGAGACATTTTCTCAGTTCCACCTAAAATGGGAATAAGCTGAGAATATAGGAAGACTTCCCTTGACCCGTGCATTATGGTTGTATGCATTGAAGACTTGCTTATGGGAATTATATAAAGCGATCAATATAAGTTTTCTAATAATTTGCATAAATTTCACACTGAGTTAAACATCGTCTTCTTCTGTCTTTGTTTTCTAAAGTCATAAGATTAAGAATAGTTTTTGTTCGATGTATAATAGGTGCATGTGTGCGTCTGCATTGTTTTTTTTCTTTCAGTTCAGGCCCACACTCAATTGAATTATCGTTCGGATTGAAAAGATTTTACAAATAAAAAATTCGCATGAGAGACTTTCTGGTGAGAATTGTGTTAAGCGATGCATGAAATAAGAAATAAAAACAAAAACACGTGTTTTCAAGAAAATAAAAGAAAAAAAAAAATAAAAGTAAATAAATGAATGCAAGGCAAAAAGAAAAAAACGAAATAGTAGAAAATTGCTAAAATAGAAAACTGATGATCAAATAAATAATCAAAGAAATTAGTAAATAATTTAAATATAAATTAAAAAACATTTAAATAAAAACAACATCAAGAAAATGAAATCAAAATAGATTTAAGTGAAATCGTATTAAAAATTTTAATTAATGATATTTTTATTAGCTTAGGTCTGATTAGAATAATCACAATTTTATATGATTATCGATCGTCGGTAGCGTTAGGGGGAGAGGGGCAGCTTAATTCAAGATTTCCATCTAACGTTCTCTGTCCTTAAGTTTAACTTGACCATCAAACGCTGCTAGAATATGTTGTGGTTGTATACAAATTCAAGTGACAACGCCAAAGTTATTATTTTTCACTTGCTATTCTCCCAATACGAGTATTTCGCTGCACACATACGCAGAGACACACCCAACCATCGTTGCTTGATTGTAAATGAAAATTTCAAAAGACAAAAACCCGTTTCGAGTTTTGATGTATTCGTATAGGTATGTGCACAGTATAGATCTTAAGTCGGTAACTAATATCAAGTTCAAGGTCAATACGAACTACCTACACTCATATATATATATATACATATATATATATATAGTTGTATACATTATAAAAAAGTAATCATTAATATTTGTCTTGTATTAGCCTTACATACGAATGAATATATAATTGATGCTTGCTTTGCGCTTCTCATTACTCTTTGACGCTCCGTACTGATGATAACCCGGCAAACATTTTATGATGGAATGGTTTTTAATTGTTCACTCGCTAGCCCGACGGAGTAGAAATACTTGGCATTATATTGTGCCTACTATTGTTCCGTTACTTGAAGTCACAGCAATATACTAATGACAAATTTTAAAGTCCTCTTGGTGAAGTTAACTAAGTTGACTTTGTATGCTGTTGTGAGATAGGCTTACCTATGCGTCAATAGGATCGTGTGTGTGATCACTATTACTATACCGAAGCGCTTAAAACACTGTCCTCATTCACATTGACCATTACGTAAACATATATACTTGCTGTATCGGCAAAGGAATAGTGTTTGAGGACTTCGCCGAATCTGGCTCCCAAGAAGAGGTACAGAAATAGCAATAGGCTATGGCAACCACTGTGCATTGTCGAATCGCTTTCATTTGTTTTAGTGAGAATCATTAAAGTCTCATATTCTTGTAGTTTATATAACGCATCACTTTGCGCTCATATGTACGGCAGTCTTCTGTGGCTCAGCCTGAGTGGGGAGGGCGAGTTTTTTGCATTGATTGTTACTATTCTTATACACAGCTAATGATCACGTACCGTTAATCAAAATGTTAGTAGTTTTTCTGTTTACCTGTATGATCTAGTAGTTTTCCTATGTGATAGATATGTTTGCAATACTTTCGCTGGACGTAGCTGTTCACATTCTCGCGCAGATTTTGAAATTTAAAGTATGTGGAATCACATTGATGTGGAATCACTTTGATAATGATTTGATTAACAATGCTGACTTAATGAGATGGTTCCACTTGGAATACTGAAGTGAGTAAGAGAGTCAGCATTCAATGGGTCAACTGAATGTGATTTGTTTACGTCGCATGATTATTGGTCTAAAAGATCGCGCACAATGAGATCACTTCCTCCGTAGGAATTATGGTCCCAGTCTCTAATTTAAAGACAACCAAACTGCACTACACACCTGCAGCTGCGCCAATAATTGGGAATAAATTTATGCAAATTACTCTTAATAATCGGTCATTATCGAGACCTTAGGACAATTCTTAAGTAATTTAAGTAAATTAATTCATATAAACAAATTTGAAATAAAATTCTTGGTACCGACTGGTTAAATTCAATAAATAATTTTTATATAGGAAATGTGCTTTGCGACGAACACAGAAAATTAGTGTAAATATTTTAATCATTAATTAATATTAATTATGCACCTTTTAACTGACTATAAACAACGGATATATAATATAATGGTAGCTACGGTTTGCTGCCAACACCTAGGAACGTGCTTGGAAATATATGCATACCTAATCTTAGAGAAAATGTAGGCATTGGATCTGCTTCAGCTTTTGAATATATTTAAATACTGTCCCGAATAAATTTTTGAATGGCGAAGTTTTCTTTTTGATGAAACGGTTCTCTACTAATTTCGTTCTTATGCCAAATCTGTGCATTCACCGAATAACTGGTGTTTCCCCTCCTGTTAATAACCGCAAATTGTGCCTGCTTTACATCGTATCAGATGTAACTTTATTACATTATTACATAGCATGTATTAAATTATATAGTATTAGGCTATAACGTGCATATAATAAAGCAAACAAGTTCACAATAGGCATTAAAGTGCAAGAGTTAAAGTTCGCAGTATTAACCGCACTCTTAACAAAAGTGGGAATGTTTACAATGAATGACAGATATGAGGGGGTAAACTGTTTAAGATGGTTCCCTAACGACTTTTGGCATTCCATTCGACGCGAAAGTACATAATGGCTACTGGGCTGGGCTGGGTGTTTCCTAGCAGTAACCTTAGCATTGTATACAGCGTCGAACCACCAGTCATGGTTATCAGCAGCATGGTGCTCGTGGCTTATTACAGAGCTCCTCTAAGCTCGTAGCTTTGTGACTTTGGAACTGAAGAAGTTAGCCGAATCAGCATTAACCATATATGACACAATGAATGAAGGAATGACATAAGAAATAGATTCGCTTGTAGCATGGCAACGCACCATAACAAAAAATCTTTGTCAATAGTAAACTTGATTTTTATTTCATGCAACCGTTAGCCGGCCAAGACTCAAAGTTCGTTTTTAATAGTTTCAAGATTAAATACATAAAACGTTTTGTCATGAAGAGGAGGCGGACCATGCCGTTTCCTTGAACTGACAAGGAAGAGACAAGGACTACTAGTGCCATCAAGAATGTCCTTTGTTTGGTCATTCTTTGACACATGAACTGCAGGATATGTGCAAGTAAGCGTATACCCATCATAACATGTGATACTGGGTGAGGGACTTTTAAAGGTAGCTAACTGGTTAAGAAGCCAAGGATAAAAAACAGAATTGGGCACTGCTACTGAGTGTTGAAATCTATAGCTACTGGTCTTTGAGAAGGCTAATATCCGCTGACATACGGACTGTTTATGCATGAACCGGTGCCCCCAGACGGTGAGACAATCTCTATAAATTAGGGGCCGCCCTACAACTTTAGTAGCCGGTTTGTTTAAAGTGGATGGGCAATAAACCTGCTCTGGGGAATATTAAGACTTAGCTGTTGATAGTTTCGCTTCTAATTATTCACTTTAGGATTGGTTCGAAACTGACCGAAGGGTCGTACCCAGCAGTCAGAGTCCACTACGACAACTACAAGATTCCCTCTCTAAGGAGTTCCTCGAAATAGAGATAGAGTGGGCTGGGTGCGCTATGACCTCCCACTTTAGGCTTAAATGCTTTTCGGCCAGTGTCAAATGGCAAGCATGGTATGAAAGGCTTAGATATAAAGCAATTGAAGAAGAAAGTGATTAACTAAGGATTGGATTATTATTAATCTTTAGGAGTTTGCTTACAAAAAGTCCTTATTTCTTTTGCTCAAGTAATCTATGTGTTAGCGGCTCCACATATTATTTAAAGTACCATTACAGCAGTTTATGATTTTACTTTATTTAATCATTTAAATAATTGATCACTTCATGTGTAACTTGGAGTCCCTTAATACTGTCGATTAGTATTTTTTCTATTCATACAGTAAGGTAGCACTATCTTTATTCCATATGTATGTTGCATTTTTGGACCTCGAACGCGAGGAAAGTTCTCAAACTTATAAGAGCCCAGGTGTCTACGAGTCCATGTGAGAGAATAAATTTTCTTCTAATAAGTTTTCCTTACTCTCAGCGATTTTCTAAAGCGTTTAAGATATTTTTACATCGTTTTCATCTTTGATGACCAAGTGAACAAAATGTGTATGTCTCTGCTTATTGTTGTTAATAACAATAAAATTATAATAATAATTATTATTAATTATAATTAAATTTATCGTACCAATGAGTTTATCAAGTCTCTGTCGGCACGATGCAAAGTACAAATAAGGATAACATACGCTTATTCAATTTAGTCATATCCACTTATCGTACAAAGGTATATTAAGTTTGTGCAGATGTATGCAACATCCAGATGGATTTGAGATAGGTTTCAGATGTCTCTTATTATAACAGTCTTCTTAGAATCACGTTCTGAATCAATCTAAGCTGTCTGTCCATCTGTCTGTCTGTCTTGCATTTTTGTGATTAACCTACATGTCACAATTTTTAAGATATTTTGATGTAATTTAATATACCGACGTGATTTGTCCCAAGGATGACCACTTTCCAGATAACGCCTTATTTTAACGAGTCGTTATATGAATAAGCGCAATAAGTAAAGTGATGTAGGGTATTTAGTCGCGAGTTGTGTCCCACTATACTGTTTTTGCTTGTTTTTAAATATGTTAATCAATTAAATTTAATAAGACTACTTACCGGTGTTCGTACAATGCGCTGAGAGTTCGTATAAAAATAGCATTAAACAATTTTGTACTTTAAAACTACACGTAGTGTATGTACAACAGAAAATCTTAACTTCTGTCGCAAACCTATTTGCTCAAGAATTTCATATTTTTAGAGTTCTTACGTCCTGCATTACTTTTGGTACGAGGCATATTAAGTTTCTACGGATGTATGTGACATCTAGCAGGTGTTTATGTAGATCCACCTTTAATTATACCAATTGATTGAACTAAGTCTGTCTGTCTATCTGTCCGGCTTTTTTTTTCGTATTAGGCCTCCAGGTCGAAGCTTTTTAGATACGTTTATGAAGTTTGGTAAACTGGCATGTTTTGACGGAAGGACGAACCCTGCTGAAAATGGCTCTGATCGAATCATTTTTTTGACCACTTCTCATATAAATCCTTATCTTGGAAACCCGTTGTATGAATAATTTTAGAATGGTGTGGGGTGTTTAATAATCGGCCGTGGCCCACTAACTTGGCAAAGTCGAGTCCAGAATATTTAATACGTATCTGTTTAAAGACAGTTTAATTTATAAAAGAACTTCCCGATTCTCCTTTTTAAGACTCATTTCGAACCATGAATTCAAAATTTTAAGTGTGAAGTCAAAATTGAAATTTGTACAAATTGTTGTTCTACTTAAAACTAATATTAAATATTATAGGATTTCTGTGTTATGAAATTAATATTAAACTAATACTGCTCTTACATTAAACAAAACCTCTATTGTATAATGCAATGGCTTTACTATAACAAACGGTGATTTTTAAAATTGCTTTCCACTTTGCCGTAATTTGATACAACTTCGGGCGCTAGTGTGACCGAAAATTCATAGAATTAAGTCGGTAGAAAGCGAAAATAATTAATATTTTTATTGTTGTTATTTTAAAACATTTTTAAAAGCATATTTGTTTCTTAAGAAATTTTGCTGAAGTGTCACCAATAATTGTTTATTGTATTTTTCCAAAAACAGCTGCTGCACTTGTTGATAATATTTTTTATTACAAAACAATGTTAAGGCGTTACCGTAAAGCAGTGCATTGGTAATGCCGTGCCTGCTTATTACGGTTTCTATATAGCCTCTTTTAAGGTTACGAAGCTGCGAAGTAAAGCATTGAGAGGCTTGCTGTTAGACTGCAGAGAATTTACGGGTAAAGGCTTCAGAATTATTTACTTCGTTATTTGATATGTGTGCGGAGGAAATTGATTGCTGTCAGCAGTGGCTTCTTATGGTGTCGTATTTTTAATACAAAACTGTAGTTTGGATTCAGGAAAATTGATGCTTAGAATTATTTGCTAAAGACGAGTAAATATGTTTGACACGGCTTCCGAAACCTGTCTTTCGATGGGGCTGTGTTTTCATTCATACTAGGAAGTTTGAAAAAGCCTTGGCTTGGTTTACAGTCGGACTCAAGTTAATTTAAAAGCTTCAATGTATAGCAGATGGAAGGATTAGCTTCTCCTTTACTTAAAATATCACGATTCCCGTCTACGAGTTCATAGGAACTCTCCTTTCGACTAGATGTGAATTTCTGAATGCTTTTCAGCAGTTGTTCCTTTTCATCGTGTTATGTGCACTTTACAATCCACTTTTTTATGATCATACGTTCTCAGCAATATTTCCAATTCGACTCAGATATTTATTTGGATTATACATCCGTTAATTCCTTTTTATACTCTTACAAGGTCTTAGAAAGGTTTCGTCGCCAGAGCAGACATTATAAACGGGTGTTCTTCTTTGGTTCACGAACAACAAGCAGGCATTGCAGGCTAGTGTCCACAACTTTTCACGAGATCTTCACCGACCCAACGTGTGTAATAGTTTACTTTTTCATTGTACAGTCGTTTACTTTTCCATTGTACAGTCAATTTCAAAGAACATGAAAACGTCATAACCGTTTTGTAAAGCAATCAACTTCAACATGGAGAACTTATATGTACTGTCAATACAACCTAGAAGTACGACAAGCTATTGACAAACTATAGCCTAAATTGAGGTAATGTTCGACCTAAATCTTTAGCTTGTTGCTATTTAAAAGTTCAATGGCGTAAATTTTTTCAAACGTAGACTCGCGCCAAGTTAAGAACTCAATCTTATTACTTGTTTTTTTTTAAATTCCAATAACTCTTTAGTGTAAATTAAATCATTTTTAATTGATTTAAAATACAATTACATCAAAGAATTTCATTAATTCATCAAAGAAGTTACATAAATAAATAAAATTAAAATTAGTGTCATAAACATTTATATGCGAAATGAGTGAGTGAGCACATATTCTACAATGCTTCAAATGTTAAATTCAAAAAAAAAAAGAAAAAAATTAAACGTCCATTCATACGTTATGAATATGCATAAATATGCATTTATTTAAATGTTTGTAAACGAATTAACATAATAAAATACTTAATAATAAATAATAGTCAAGTACAAAATTATTAACAACTCTTAACAGGCAGAGGAAAAAACATCATTATTTTATTTAAAAAGAAAAAACAGCAAAAAAAGCCGGAATGCGTAAGCGTTACTCTCGAGCTTTCAAGTGCGGCCAGATTTTTATATTAACAGCATATTTTTTATACACACAAGCGAGCAATGACTGTATTTTCCACTTTTACACTTAGCTTACCTTGAATTTCATTTTATTACATTTTTCTACTCATCATTGAAGTACAACGGCATACTAATTCTGGCACCAAGTTTGTATTATCCCGAAGGGGCTGTCAAGGATCCATTGTACCAATGCAGATGAATCGACAAATCTGTATACTCTGGACTTGAAAGTAAAAAACGATGTCCGCTGAGCGTAACATCGATATGGGGCAGCAAATCCTCACCGTTTACATTGCCTACACGCAGTCAAAATTAGAGTACAATAGAGACCTTGCCTGCGAACCCTCAGCTGCACAAATCAAGGCCAAGTGTTTCAAGGAGATAGACTTACGAACTAACTCGTCCTCGAGGTGAGCCTACTGAACTGGTTGTTCGGAATAAGCTACGAGGTCTACTCTTCCCCACCTTTCCCGATGCGTTGAAGGTACACAAATGCTGCTCCCCTCTTTAATGGAGATCGCGTTGACCGTTTGATCAAACAAAAAAATCAAAAATAGATTAATTAAGATACATGTAGACTCGATCAGTGGAAGCATTAAGACAATTTTAGACCAAACTGATTCTTTACTCCTTTCTTAGTCCATTCTTTACTCTATCGAACTAACAGCCCGTCTCTTATTAGAATCTTTAATATCTATAAAAATTAAGATAGAAATCTGAACCACCACTTTTATGATTAACGCTCTAAAGCTTAAAACTAGGGATGATACGCTTAGTAACAACAAATTAAAGCCTTATAATAGACTACCGTTCACCGTTAAATACTCTACTTCTCTTAATATAGTTGTTCGTATAACAACTTCTTAAAGGGAGAAATTTTATGGAAAGTGGTCGAAAGTGATCCGGTCCGAATCATGTTCAACAGTGTTCGGCCAAGAGGCAAAAGACCTCAGTCTAGCAAATCTTCCCAAAACATGTCAAAAAGTGCGACCTAAATGCGATTAAGCACATAAATACATTGCCAGGCGTCAGGCGGACGGACGGATAGACAAGCATAGATCGAATTAGAAAGTGGTTCTGAACAGATTAGCGTAATAAAATTAGGGTGTACCTTACCTTTTCTGGGTGCTACGTTCATCCGCACAAACTTAATATACCCTTGCACCACTAGTAGTGTAGGGTAAAAATTAATAATTGAAATATTGTAATGTGACTTGGAAAAGGTGGCGAGCCCACAGTAGAATGGCTTAGGACCATCGAAACGAGAAAGAAGGGTGAATATCGACTTGGTGACGCTCTTGCGTAGAAAGTGTTGTGCGAGGTGGCGAATCAAGTTTCGCCCCAAGACAAATCTAACTTTCTTACTTGTTCACAATTATGTTGAAAGTATTTTTTTGCCTGTGCGCGAATATTTGCTTGTATGTGTGTAAGTGTACGTATGTGCAGTGGAAGTATATTGTTAAAAAGTTAATTTGTAATTTAATTAATTTTCTCATTTTTAAGAAAAGAATTTTTTCTTACTTGCTTCTGTGCTTGTGTGCCGTTGTTCATAAAGTTGTTTACCTAGAGCGACCTGTTGTTGTGTTTTTTTACATTTTTATGGCAAACTCTAAGCTAATAAAAATAAAACCTTTCATTTATGTATTTACGTTTATCAGTCATTAGTTGTTATTTTACTTCTTTGTCTATTCATTGGATTACAAAGAAATATTCCGGGTTTTTTATTATTACCATTATTCTTATGACTATCATTATTATTGCTATTTTTTTTGTATTTTTTGCCAAGTTCTCTTTAGATTTGCAGTTTAAGCGGAAGTTGGTTAATTTATGTCAAGTCTTCAAGATAAATTGATTTTGTGTTATTAACTAACAATTTAAAAAAGGAAAAGTAAAAAAGCTGTAGAATAATGTGCAGACAGTCTTGGACAAAGTAATTTGCAATTCTGATTAGCTCGTGTGCTCTTATGCCATAGAGCAAATTGAGAATAACTACGAGAGGTTTATCAATACGTCGTTAAGCACATTGAAGTTTTTTTTTCGTATTTTTCCGCCTCTGAATATTCGAAGAATATTTCTGTCATTTTTTCAAAATCTTTTTTTATTGTTTTCTATAGAATTCTTTAGTGAAATTCTAAAGAAAATTCTACAAAAAGTTCTTGCAGTAAACTTCCCTGATCCAAACGACTTTAATCCTAACTTTACCTTGGCTTTTTATGTAACGAATCATACCACGTGGTGCCTCTGAGTCACATGTGTTTATTCTAGGAATAATTTCAGTGTCGATTTTGTTTCCTGAATCAAACGACTTTAATCTTCACCTTACCAAGTCTTTTTTGGTAACGAATCATCCCACGTTGTGACTCTCAGTCACTTGTGATTATTCTAGGAATAATTTCCTTGTCGATTTTGTTTCCTGAATCAAACGACTTTAAGCCTTACTTTACCAAGTTGTTTTGGGCAACGAATCATACCACGTGGTAACTCTCAGTCAGTTGCGATTATTCTGGGAGTGATTACAACGTTATTGTTTTGTACACATATATTTATCCAACCTAGCTATACATCCACATGCTTAGCCGAGTAGATAAGAAATCCAGAAATACACCAAGCCAACGTACGCGGCTGAAAGTTTCAAGTACGACAGAGTTTCCGTCCGTCTTACCTATAGTGAGTACTCAGCTGGTCCCTATTGAGCCCACACCCGCCCAGGCTGCGGTCACCAACTCCCTATCTCTTTCTTTTTTCTCCTTTCTTTCTGACAGTCTTCGTGTTACCCGACTAGGGTAACTTCTCTGAGTGATTCGTCACACGGATTGGTCACGCCCAGACTAAGTCAGTGTACTCCCTGAGAGGGAGATATGCCTAGTTCTGTCATATCATTACACTTATGCTATATTTTAGTAAAAGAATGTACGCACTCAAAAAGCCGATTGCGCATGCGTCTGCGTTTGCAAGAAGTTCAGTGGACGGATATCGTTCCAGTGCAATAAGCGCCGCTATAATGTACTGAAACATAGATCTCTTATTTATTCATATTTAGAAAAGTTGTCAAAATTCAAACGTAGATGGATCCGCATTAATATGTGCCCTTGCGCTGCCCATTCTTTGAGCCAAGAATTAATATTTTCCTGAGAAGCAGCGAATTCTCTTACATGGCCTGAGAAATATCAGGGAATATATTAAGCATTTCACCCAATCGCTATTTATTCATCTTCTTTTTGTAACCGTTAAGCAACGGTTTTCCACACAACTAACTATGGCTAAGATGAGTTTTGTTGCAAAACGGGCTGGTTCTAATACCTGAGCCTTCTTACTTTTTGAAATGAAACCTGGTTTTCTTTCGTCTTCCCTGTGTATCTTTATATTGATGTGTGCGTGTGTGTGTGTGTGTGTGTGTGTGTGTCCATTTAAATCCTTTCTTCTGGGTATGGGATGATCTCGGCGACGTACAGAACTGGCTTCATATAAAATTTGCTTAGCATTTCTTATCATTTATTAAATGATTCGATTTGAAGTCACTTCATTAAATAACTTCGGCAAGTTCATCTCCTTCGCCGACTGGTATGACAACCGTAACATCTTAATCGTTATCATTAGAACGATTTAATGTCTCCCAAAAATTTTGATTTACAGAATTAATAGATAGGTACCTAGCATATGCATATATCTACTTAACCTACAGTTCACGTCACTACCACCGCTGCAACAACATCAACATCATAATAACCTTTGAACGGAGTAAAATTTGCTAATTACTAACTAATGAACGATAAGTTTCCTTTTGTGTGTGAATATATCTTTCCAGATTACACTCAATTTTGTGGCATTTCATTCATTTACGCCGGCTCCACGCTACTGCCAGCCCGTTCTGTTGCCAGACTACGAAAGAAAAGCCCCACCAACCAACACTGAACATTTTTAATTAATTTAACAGTTGAGAAAAGTTTCCACATAAACACATATTCAAATATACAAAAAGTTTTTAATTAGAGGCGTTGCCTAAGTGTTGGCAAACACTTGGTAAAATGTTACGTTTTTATGAAAAAGAAATATAAAAAAATGAAATGAAATGAAAAAAAAATCTTTACACCTGAATGAGCAGCATTGCGGTTTTAATAAAGAAAATTAAAATATATTGCGAAGGGTATCATTCAAAATATAGGTAGAATGTAAAAAAAATAAAGAAAAAAAGAATATAGAGAGGAAGAGAGACATTAACTCTGAAACAACCAAATAAAAAACTTGCTCAACTTGAAAATCACTTGTCGCCTATCGCATTAAAACCAAACCGAAAAAAGAACAACTTTTTTAATGCCCTTCTAAAGACTTAATAAAAATTAAAAAAAAGCATAAAAAAACGAGAAAAAAGGAAGAAACCGCCAACAACCTCGTTACAGCTGCTGCAGCACCAGCAGCCGGAGGTGAGCACAGAAAAGCAAAAGCAACAGCATTGTAATGCTATCTGCTTAGTTACTTATGTGATGTTGTTTCATGATCTGTTGATTTACTTGCGCGCGTGTGTTATGTTCACTCCGCAAAAGCTGTCTCCAGGCATTTGTAATAGTACTCGCATATCATCATCATCATCATCATCACCACCACCATCAGCATCATCATCGTCATCATCTTCATCATAATTGTAGTCATCACTTTACTCTGATGCTCTGATGCTGCTTTTAAAAGATATTTGTGTTCTTTTCTTTTTTTATATTTTCGCCTCATTTTTAACTTGAGTGCGAAATTATTTTATGGTATTAATATAAAAATAAAAAGAAACGAGAAGTAAGTGTCTTTTGAGAAACAAACAATTTTTGGGTGCTGGCAGCGAAAAGAACGTTTTGGATTTTATAAGACTGGGAGCCGCTAAGAAAGCTTCTTTTTGTGTCTTTTCACTTTGCACCTGATTTTGCCAATTATAATAACTTCGGTAGTGGCATCGCCAGAACACATTAATATTATTAACCTTGATTGTAATTTTACGGCTACACTTACGGCTACTTGTCTTGAACAAAGTTTTTTTGTTTCCTCTTCTTACTTACCCTCAAAGAAGTATTTATTTTCGTGTATGTGTTACTCGCAGACGTATCATCATATTTTCGCTTTTGTTTTTTTTTTTTTGAACAATAGATTGTTGTTTGTGAAATGATCCGACAGTGGTGGGCGATGGTTTTATTTAAATGCTACTGTGATTTTTATGGTTTGTTAAAGGTCTGCACATATAAGCTTCGAGGGTAGAAAATTGAAAGAGATAATATTTTAATTTGCGGTTTACCGCTTAGCTAAAGAGAAAAGCAAACGTTATCATATATGAGGGGAAGAACGAGTACCTTATGAATTTAAAGTTCGTAGGCAATAAACTTCTAACAAAAACGTAAGAACAGAGTTCTAAAGGAAATATCTGGTGAATGCCAGATATGGATATGCCAATGGAGTAGGAGGATAAAATATATTAACATATGTTGGCGCAGACCAGATTTTAGACCAATGTTTCATTTAATGCGACCATTCATTCAGGGGATATGCCATACATCTGTAACACGATGATGGCCAAAAAGAAGTGGGAAGGGAGATAAGTCTTTATCGATTTAGCACTCACTGTAGCTACCATCAGGTATGATCAAACCGCATTGAGATTTGAACGCGACGTGGTAGTCGAGACTCTTATCCGCTCGGCCATGCGGTAGTCCAATTTATATTTTATGCCGCAAGTGCCAGTTTTTTGTCTATTGCGGATGTGTTTACAAATGGATTGTCAGCTTTGTGTCACTTAATCGGGAATACTAACATGTTAGCACAAAACTGTTGACCATTTTCTTTAATTTAGTTACGCAAAATTAATCAATTTAATTAAGCTAATCCGGGCAAGTCGTCATAGAGCATTTTTCTTTTGAGATCGTAGGTTCTGGTAACTTACGTAATTTTATAGATCTTCTAAGCCGCCTCTTTGGATATTGCGAAACTTCTTAATAAAGTGAATAACGAAAACAGGTATAACAATAGTTAGATAACAATTACAGCAGAGCCAACAAACAGCTTAAAAATGTTTATCCAGTAGTTTATGTAAATAGAAATATTCGATAAAGCAAGATTTTATTCGCTCAGCGCTTGCCATCTACTTGCTAACATTAAGAATATTTAGGTGTAGCCTACTGCAGGCGAGTTACACCTGAAAATTTTCCTTTAAATAATTGACTGCATAATTACTGCCAGAAGCATTTTAGGTGATAATCATTGAATCTGTTAGTCTCGGCTAGCAGGTTAGACGTACAATAAGTTCAAGATTGACATGAAATGTTTGTTTATTTCCTCTCTGTCCATTTACAATTTATTATTTTTTTCTACACATCACCTGTGAAAGAAAATATGCTGATTTTATCATGCATTTTGTAACGGTAAGGAAGTGCATGTGTCTTTGAAATTGGAGTTAGAACCCTTTTGAGCGGGAAAATCGGAAAAAAGTCTGCGCTAATGTCTTACGGACTTAACCAGGAGTGAGCTTTCGGTTTGGCAAAATATTTATAGAAACTATGTTAAGTTTTTTCAAAACCGTTCTCCTCATTGGCTTATTTATATTCACACGATGATTGTACGATTCTCACGTATATTTGCTAGAGATAGTGAATATAGAAAATTCCCTCCAAGGCGAACCGATTTTTGTTACTTTGTAACGCTTTCTCTTTGTCTCTCTCTCTCTCTCTCTCTTTCACTATTTCACTTTTCCTCACTGCAATGCAATAAAATTTATCG